>SSNR01000263.1:0-125000 GCA_006937965.1 Callopanchax toddi | reverse complement strand
TACTACTACTACAACTCACAAGTACTTTGACTCTATCTGCTGCAGAGTTAGCTCCAGTGTCTCTTGCTGCAGCTCAACTGAGAGCTGACTGTCCCGCTATGTTAAATAGTTTAGGTTCCATAGTATCAAAGTACTTTTAACGGTATTGGGACACCCCTATATAGCATAAAGAAGGTATCTAATATTCCTAAAGAAAGCACAAAAATATTTTCCCTATAAAACAAATGAATAACACCCATTGTTTTTGTGGTTTGACAACAATGCATAACTTATAACAGCTTATCCTCACGAGAAAGAATAAAACAAGGAGTGAAAGGAAGACTAACAGTTGTCTTATCAGTTTGATGTTTGGGAAGACATGCAGCTTAAGGCTAGTTTATACTTCTCTGTCTGCGTCGGTACGGAGACACGCAACGCCATTATACGTCGACGCAAGAGCTCTCCGACATCCAGGCAAGGACGGACGGAGTTAGACTAGGGGTCTGCAACCTGGAATATTAATATCAGACATGAATAACCTGAGTTAATACAAAATTAAGTTTTTAAATGATTATTTGATTTATTAAAGGATAAAAGTTTTCCAGACTAACCTGACCCTATTAAGTAATGCCCCCTTTGAGTAAATCATGTATTAACAGTGTTTAGCCATATTATTTGGAAAGCTGAGTTCAGTTCCACTAGCCACGCCCAGGTCTGATCTGACCACTGATCTGTAGAATTAAGAAATGACTTCAACAGAACCTCTCTGACAACATGAAGAAGGCTAAAAGATCTCAAAAAGCAACACAGCATGCCTTGTTTGAAAGAAATTCAAGAACAAAAGAACCCAAAACAACACCTAGCAGCAAGCGTCGCTTAAAGTTAAGGTCAGAGGTCGTTACTCAGCAATGGGACAAAAATGACCTCCATGAAAGATTCAAGGCCAAACCTCTCCTGACCAAAAGCACAAAGGCCCGTCATACATTTGCAGAAAACATCTTGGTTCTCCCCAAGACTTCTGGGAAAATATCCTGTGGACTGATGAGAGAAAAGTGTAACTTTCTGGAAGGTGTGTATCTCGTTCCATCTGGAGTAAAACTAACTCTGCATTTCATAAAAACATCAGTCAGACATGGTGATGGTAGTGTGATGTCTGGGGCTGCTTTGCTGCTTCAGGACCTGGATGACTTAATTGATGGAACCATGAATTCTGCTGTCTACCAGAAAATCCTGAAGGAGCATCTGTGACCTTTGATCTTAAACTGGTTATTCATATTGGGAAACCCTTCAATGTGGCCGAATTAAAATAATTCTGTAATTCAGTGACGTGAGAGACTCATTCTAAAGACCTCATAAGATCAGATGCAGATCATCATAAATTGTAACAAGAAGGACATAAAACCTAAAAAGCATTTTCTAAAGTAAAATTTTTATTAACTTTTCTGTAAGGTTTATTTGATTATCTGGTGAAACTTCCTCTGGATCAGCAACATGTCATTTGCATGCCCTTCCTTGTTGGCAGCTTGGGGAGGAACAGCTTCTCTAGAATAATAAAAAAAAAAGAGACAGCAGCAGCAGAAGAGAGTAAATGAGGTCAGATTGGAGCTTTCTGTAGTTGTAGAAGCTGCAACGTGTCCACAGTGCAACCAGACTGCTTTGTGGATCTGCCAGATTTTTTTCTCTCTTCTTCTTATTCTGTCTCTAACATCATGATGCGGCCATGTCTCTGTTGGAAAAGAGGGATTTAAACGCAGAGAGTTGAGAAAGTTTCTTCATGAGTTCTGTTTTCATTTTAATCAGGCAAAGTGTCAGATAAAAAAGGTTGAACACAATAAAGAAAATGTTGATCTTGCCTGTTTAAGTATTAGATAAATAGTGGGATTGTCTAAAAGTGTGGAGTTTTATTTTAAAAAGGAACATGTTTGGTGTACATGGTGATTTTCTCCTAGAACGTTTGATGCTTGGATGATAATTAAGTAAATAGAGGATAATAAGATAAGAAATAAAAGGCAGAGACACTTAATTGACTGTATATAACATATCTAATAGTTTAGAGACAGTTTAATAACCTCAACTAATCTCCGTCTTTCTGTGCGTAAATTGCGCACACTCCTCCAGCTGATACGCACATGAATTTCAACCGGTTCTTTCAGTTTTCTTTCTCTATTTTAAACTATAAAACATTTAAACCCCCCTCAGCTGACTTAATAAAACCCCTGGAGTTTAATAAAGCTCGAGTCTCACTCTGGCAGCCGAAAACACAATAACGTGAGTCTTAATTAGGAAAATCCACATGGTCAATGATGATAAAAGACGTGTGCGCGCTGCAGAGCCGGCGCGTAAAAGATGATTTTCTGCATCATCCACGTCCGAATTGGGACGTGAGTTTGTTTTAAGACGGCCCCGTTTCTTCCAGATGAAGGAGGGACTCTGACACTCCAACATGCACAAGTTATCTGGTGCGCACGGGACCTCCCCAAATGTTTTTTGCCGTATAAAAGCCAAGCTAAGCCATTTGTTTAGGCAGTAGGGAGTTTCTGCTAGGGTCTGGATTGGAGTTACGCACAGACCGGACCCTGCCCTGTATGAGTGGAGTCTGAGGAGGAAAAAGAGGATTCCCTTTGACACAAAGAATCTACATGTCTAATATTTAGACATGTTCAGCTTTGTGGATATTCGGTTAGCGCTTTTGCTCTGCGCAACTGTGCTTTTGGCACGAGGTCAAGGCGAGGATGATAGTAAGTATCCCTTTCAAACACTGATTTTGTCTTTTTGGGGGACTTTGGGACTCTCAGGATGTGGATGGTCCGCAGGGATGCTGAGCAGTTTGCTGGAAATGGCCGTGCTTTGCGGGATGTTTGACTCCATCTGAAATCTGAGGCGTTTTCATGGCGATCTGGAAGCGAATAGGAATTTATAGACTGGATTTTTTTCCATATTGTTTTCTCCCCTGACTGGCGTGCAGACACATGCCCAGTCAGCGTGCGTCCTTCCACTGGAGCGCAGACCCAAAGGGGAACAGCTGCATTGTCTCAGATGCGCAGTCGGAAATTGTGATCTATTTTAAAATATCGAACTTAGTTTTTCATTTTCAGAAAGTTTTCAGTCAGAGACAAAAGTTTGACACAAAACAAAAAGTCGTTGGGCGTTTTTTTGGGGGTGTTAGAAAAACAAAACTGTTTTTTATTGATCTATTGACACGTTCAGAGTTCTGCTTTGGATAAAAGTAAAACTGAAGTTTTTACTGGACTTGTTAAGTTGGAAAAAATGACAACGGAAAAATAACTGCAGCCTGACGTCGACAATGAAAAAGGTTCGTCTAGACGTCAATTAATCATCCTGCTGAGGGTGCGGGAGGCCTTCTTATGGAAAGCAACAGTGTCGCCATGTGGCAGCAGCTGGAACTGCACATTCAGGCTCCAAATCCCAACCTGTCTGGTCTGAGGCCTTCAAACAGCCACCAGACCAGACCCTATACTTATCAGCTTCAATTTTTCCCTCATATCTAAGCAGAAAATAGCTTTTGATAGATCTGTATTAATTTTTTTTTATATAATATTATAAGATCATCATTTTCCCCCAAAACCAACCCATTTGGTTGCAAGTCCAGTTGACATCCACTGACCTTAAAACTCATTACAAGTTCTTCTTCTGTTCATAAATCAAAACATGAGTTCTCATCTCATTGGCAGCATTTTAGCTTTAGTTGTCACGTGTCAAAAATAACTTCACAAACTCTCCATTAATGATCCAAAGCAGGGCAGGAACCAAGGGGTGGACCAGAGGGGCCACTGACCCAAATCTGGTCCACCAACGTTACCTAAAGGAAGCATTTTAGTGGTTTGTTATTTAGGATAAAACCGGACTCACATTTTGTTAATAAATTCTATAAAATGTCTTTTTGTTGCAATTGTTTCCACGTGAAAACTTTTGAACAAAACAGAACTTTGAACAAACCAGTTTTGTTTAATTGGGGTGCATTTCATGGATGTGATAGTGATTTAGAGAAGTATGCCAATTAGTTTGTTTTTCTAAATTAGATGAAAGAACAGCTAATTGTTCAACATTTTGCTGAAGCTTAGAGGACTTAGTTTTAGCTGTGGAGTAGAAAAACAATTTCAGAAAAGAAGAAAACATTTAGTTCATTAAGGATTAAATAAACAATCAGTCAGAAGAGTTGGTAGCTAAAAACACGTATTATTGGCCTGTGGACTGAGGTCACCCTGAAATAGTGATCTGCTACAGCTGCATACAAGCAACACTTTTTCTTAATGAAAATGAAGAACTGTATGAATTTAATGCTGCTTAACAATCAGCAGTGTAATCTACAAAGATGCACAACTTTAAAAATGTTGCAAAGGCCAAACAAATGATCACCTGCACATTAAAACCAGATTTTTAAATTGCGTTTTTATCGTAAATACACTTTTTCTTGTACTCACCCTCAAACTCATCACACTTCTTTATTTTTCCAGGCTTTTTAACCGAGTGTAAATCAGAGGGACAGGTGTACAACGACAAGGATGTATGGAAACCAGAACCCTGCCAGATCTGCCTGTGCGACAAAGGGTTTGTCTTGTGCGACGAAGTGATCTGTGAGGACACAACCGAATGTGAAGACCCTTACATTCCAGACGGAGAGTGCTGCCCTGTCTGCCCTGACGCTGATGGTACTCCACACCAGTTTTGTGCTTTTTTTAGGCTTGTACCACCTCCTAACTTCCTCCCTCTCCACCTCTGGCCACCTCTGGCCTTGTGGCCACTAACGGACCTGAGGCCTTCAGCATTCCTTCCTGCTTGTTTGTGGATTCTACTTCCTCAAATTATCCCCATGGATTACATTTTGATTATATTTTTATAGAAGTCTTGCACGGATTATAACGGCTTTTGGGTGGAGTCTGGCAATAAATTAGTCAAATCCCAACATCACAGAGTTTATACCTTTTACATTTTGCAACACATTTATTTCCTCTCTCTTTAATCTGTTTTGAATGGCTAATTTATTTTAATATTTCCTTCTTTAACTTGCTATAAGCAGCTTGGACTTGCAGCTTAAAGTTGAATATTTTACTCAACTTTAGATTATCTTGAATCTAAATGAATCATGTCATTAGATGTTAATACGACCATTTCTGTTGATTTTTAGGACCTGAATACCCAGGTGTCGAGACAGAAGGAACTCAAGAGGTATTTTACTTTATTGCTTGATATTTTAAACATGTTAGAATAAGATTTGAAGCTTGACAAATCTCAAACTTGAGTTCTTCGCAGCAAAAAAGGAAGATTAACTCAGTTTATTAATTTTTTTAATCCATTCTCAGGTAGCAAAAGGACCCACCGGCCCCAGAGGAGATCCGGTAGGTTCTGGTTTACTCAAAGCTTTCTTTTTATAACAATGTTCAAAGCACTTTAATCTTTGATGCTTATTATTTACTAAGACAAGGTGCAAATGTCAAAACTAGTAAAAATGAGTTTCTATTTGTGTATTTTCTGTAACAAAAATGCAGAACACCCCATTTTGCATGCATTGTTTTATATTTGTTTTTGTGTTTTAGGATGATAGTTTTGTTTTAAAATATGTGTCACTTGTAAAAATGTAAGCATATAGTGTTGCTATAAATCTGGAGAAAGGGCACCTGTGATGTAACTGTAGTCAGCTCAAAAGGTCAATTAAAGTTCAAAAGTCACACATAAGATTTATCTTGCAAATTAAGATGATGAATAAGTCTATCACCTCATTTAGAAATGAAATAAGAAGGGATTGCTTCATTTCTTGCATAAAAAGTTACACATTTAAATTTAGAATCAAACATTTTAAAAAAAATTAAGATTTTCTCTCATGTTTAATTGTTGTTGTTCCTCAATGAAAGTCAAATTAAATATAATCTACATAATTAACTGATTTATTAGTGATGAATGATGCTAACTGATGGTCTCACTTCACAGGGCGTTCCTGGTTATCCTGGCAATGATGGAATCCCCGGTCAGCCTGGCCTCCCCGGACCTCCCGGCCCCCCTGGCCCCCCTGGCCTTGGCGGAGTAAGTAGTCACCCAGGAAGTCACATGACCCACCCTCGCTGAAAACAGATATTCACAATAAAACTTAGAATTTTGACTTAATTCATTAGGGATTCTGTGGCGTGTTGGAAACTTTAGGTGTGACTTTACCCTGAAAACCTCCATCAATGTTTGTCCTTCAGCACTGAGAGGGCAGACAGCTCCTCTTTCCTCAAGTTTACATATGAGGAACATAAAAAAACACCAAACCAGCTTAGTTAATTCACCTAAAAATACATAAAGCAAAACCTCCTTTTATGACACCACATTTAACTCAATATATCTGATTCAGATTAAATTGTTTATACTTGTTCAAACAATACAAAATAGACTGGATGAGAATAAATGCATGTTTCAGATGTAATTAGATGTTTATGTGTTGAGACACAAACTAAATCCTCATCTTCTGCCTTCACAGAACTTCTCTCCTCAAATGAGCTACGTTGACCACTCAAAGTCCAGCGGCCCACCTGTTCCTGGCCCAATGGTGCGAAGACTTTTCCCTTTATAAATGTACCAATATTTGTAAAATATGCTCAACTTTGAGATGAATTAATGGGTTTTTCTTTTTCATCTTCATCAACAGGGTCTTATGGGCCCCCGTGGTCCCCCTGGACCTGCTGGCTACACTGTAAGCATCTTTTTTGTTTACCGACAGCTCAGAGAGACAGTTTAAAAATGTTATATGGATTATTATAATGATTTATTTTTCTTGATGTCCATCAGGGTCCTCAGGGTATCCCTGGTCCCGCTGGAGAGCCTGGTGAGCCTGGAGCTGCTGTGAGTAAACATGATGACCTGTTTATTAATGTTACTGATATTATTTAATTTTATAAATAAAGGACTGTTAGAAACATCATGAAACAATGTGATTTTAAAGACACTATTATCATGCTAAAAAGGAAAACTATTATCTCATTCCCTTGTCTTTACTCACAGCCATTCAGTACCTTTTCAGAGGTTTTTGAACCAAATGTTTCCTGTTTTTCTGTGTTTTTCAGGGTCCCATGGGTTCTCGTGGTCCAGTTGGTCCTCCTGGAAAGAACGGAGATGATGTAAGTGATTTATCATCCTCAGGAGAACATCTAAAACCAGTCTCATAAAATTACATCCTCTCAACTTAATTTGTAAATTGAGCTCATCTTGTTGCTTTTTTGCTTCCAGTCAGCTCATTTTTTACTTTGTACGTTTTTTAAAAGGGTGAGCCCGGCAAATCTGGACGCCCAGGTGAGCGCGGAGCTGCTGGCCCTCAGGTGAGTGATGCCCAAAGAACAGAACAAGAATAAAATCCTAATCAACATTTCATTAAATCCAATTAAAGATATAGTTCCTCTTCATTTGCATGAGAACTTTAGTAAGTATCTTGTTTGTTAATGTTTGTCTGCAGGGTGGTCGTGGATTCCCCGGAACCCCAGGACTTCCCGGCCTGAAGGGACACAGAGTGAGTCTCAGTCATCTTTACTCTGACATCTTTATGAGCAGCATCCTGATCTGATGCTTATTTTATCTCCAGGGATACAACGGTCTGGATGGAGCCAAGGGAGACACTGGACCTGCTGGTCCCAAGGTAAGATGGCCAAAATAAATCTTATTTTGACTTGCCTTATTTTGGCTTCACCCAACCTAATGTTTATGTTTCTGTCTGCAGGGAGAAGCTGGTTCCCCTGGTGAGAACGGCACCCCTGGAGCCTTGGTGCGTTTCATTTATTGATCTACACACATGGACATTAATTTAAATCAGCATAAAGGAGCACAACTTAAATATTCCAGTAAGTAACTGGTGTCTTCTTTTTTTTGTCTTGCAGGGTGTTCGTGGTCTTCCCGGTGAGAGAGGCCGCCCTGGAGCTCCTGGCCCTGCTGTAAGCGCTGATTTTCTTCACCATTAGATGCTATAAACACCAAACTATAACCACCTTCATGGTTCCCTGTATGATTCAGTCTTTTACTCTGGGTTTTATCCAGGACTGATTGATGTAACTGTTATCTTCTTGTGCAGGGTGCTCGTGGTAACGATGGCAACACCGGTCCTGCTGGTCCTCCTGTAAGTATTCTGATTCATACTAAGAATATTAAAATTTAAAACGTTTCAAAAAAGCTACATATTCCATTAACACTGTGTCTTAAAATGTAGGGACCTACTGGATCTGCTGGTCCCCCTGGATTCCCTGGTGGTGCTGGTGCTAAGGTAAGTCACCAAATATTCTTGATATTTAAAAATAAAAAAGCTGCTGGTTTATTATCAGAAATGAATCTGTGTTTCTGGATTGTGTTTTACCTCAAATTAAAGTTGTCTACATATTTAGGATGTTTTATTTGATGTTTTGACCCTTTTGTTCTGACTTTTGTCTTCTTGATTTTATATGTTGATGTGAAATATACTTTCCAGAAGAAACCAATACAACTTTAAGGAAGGGTTAGGGTTAGGGCTGTCAGCCATTAAAAGTCATTCTGTAAATCCTATATTAATTTACCAGCCAGTAGATGGAATCAGTAAACATTTTTCCTGTGTCGTCTCTAAATTAGTGGGATTATATGATTTTTAAATTTTTATTGTGCATTATAATTTTAATCTACTACAACTTGCACACAATAATAAAGGTGCAGATTTCTATAATCTAGTTGCGTCCCTTCTCAGGGTGAGACCGGTCCTGCTGGAGGCCGTGGAAACGAGGGACCCCAGGGAGCCCGTGGTGAGCCTGGTAACCCAGGACCTGCTGGACCCACTGGACCCGCTGTGAGTTCATACTGGTTTTATTAACCTGTAGCATCATTTTACTGTATTTTAGTGAGATGGTTTTAAAACAGAGCATTTTTAACATTTTGTCGTGTTTATTTATCAACAGGGTGCTCCTGGATCTGATGGTCAGCCTGGTGCTAAGGGTCCTTCTGTAAGTATTTCACATGTTAATCTTATTTGTTCCACATTAAGTACAAATGCAGCGTTGCTACATCCCATTACTACTCTCTACAGGGTTTAGCTGGTATTGCTGGTGCTCCTGGTTTCCCTGGTGCTCGTGGTCCTGCTGGAGCTCAGGGAGGTAATGGTGCTCCTGGTCCCAAGGGCAACAACGTGAGTAGAGCAAAAAAAAAAAAAAAAAAATCAGTTCTCCTCTTTGTGTTGTAAAAAGTCAGGACTTTAACAGAATATGTGTTTATCCACCTATAGGGTGATCCTGGTCCTTCTGGTCCTAAGGGAGAGGCTGGTGTCAAGGGTGAGCCTGTAAGTTTCAGACGATATTAATAATAAAATTATATTTATTTTTCAGTTTATGGAAATAAGTCATTAAGATGGAGGTGGTTTATTTTTTTCCAGGGCCCCGCTGGAGTTCAAGGACTTCCTGGTCCCTCTGGTGAGGAGGGAAAGAGAGGACCTCGTGGAGAGCCTGGTGGTGCTGGACCTCGTGGACCCCCTGGAGAGCGTGTATGTAACCTTTTCCATCAGATTGCTGTTCTTTACTATTACACATCATTTTTTGTAGCACAGTATGCTAAACTCTAAGGGATTCTGGCCTGAAGTGTGTGAGCCAATCAGCTGTCTTCTCGTTAATGACCTGCTGGTGTTTCTGTTTTCAGGGTGCTCCTGGTGCTCGTGGTTTCCCTGGTTCTGATGGAGCAGCTGGTGGAAAGGTGAGTCATCTGTCCAAATCAAACCAGGAGTAAATTCAGTAAATCTCTCCTCACAGAAAGTCCTAAAGAGAATATGCTCTGCTCCTGCTGTATAACAGGGTGCCCCTGGTGAGCGTGGTGCCACTGGACCTCTGGGTTCTCAAGGAGCCACTGGTGAGTCTGGAAGCCCTGGTGGTCCTGGTGTTCCTGGAGCTAAGGTGAGTTCTACATCAAATGTCTGGAACATTTCAGTTTTATGAAATGTAAAAAAAATCCCTGACAATCATTGCTTCATTGGATCTCACACTTCCTGTTGTCTCCAGGGTGTGACTGGTAGCCCTGGAAGCCCCGGTCCTGATGGCAAAGTTGGACCTGCTGTAAGTTCTTCAAGTTTCTAATAACTGGACTTGATATTAGAGCCAAAATGTATCATTTAGATAGTTTCATCAAATACTACAATGAACCCAGGGTTTGATACTTAAATGTAAAAAACCCCCATATATTATAAAAGAATGTAGTCCATGTTGCTGGGAGCTGAGCAGTCGTATTTCCTGTTGAATAAAGTTGTTGCACATTCTGGCTGTTCTTGATTCGCTGAAGAGAAATTTTCAACCAGATACTGGAAAAAATACTTCAAATAACATTTTTAAATATAAACTGTCTTCAAAAAAAGTTACTTGTTTGAAAAACATACAGGATTTCTTTAAAAATCAACTAAAATTTGACACATTTTCAATATTTGTCTTCTCTACTATCTTCAGGGTGCTCCTGGACAAGATGGCCGCTCTGGACCTCCTGGTCCTTCTGGAGCCAGAGGACAGCCCGGTGTCATGGGATTCCCCGGACCCAAGGGAGCCGCTGTGAGTTCACAAGCATTATTCTTTATTGTTTTATGAAAGATATCTGAAAAGTAGAACACTTATTCTCAAAATCAGTGTCGTTTCAGTTCTAAATAAAACCAGATAAATTACATTTTTAGAGTCACTGGATTGATCTGATAAAATAAAGATATCAAGAAAAGTTGAGACTGGAACAAAACTACAAAATGTTTTTTTTCTTTTTAACAGGGTGATGGTGGTAAGCCTGGTGAGAGAGGTCCCGCTGGTGCCTCTGGCTCTGTTGTAAGTATTGAAATGTTTTTTTAAAAGTTTCTACTCTTATAGCTGACATTTTGATAAACTGGACACCAAAACCAGCATAAAAATTTTAAAATCTTATTAAAATATGTTTTTGTTTTCAGGGTGCTCCTGGTAAAGACGGTGATGTTGGTGCTCCTGGACCTTCTGGCCCTGCTGTAAGTATCTAACCTCCTTTATCGGTTCATCAAACTTAGTTTTTGACCATCATTGGACATAAACCGAATATTCTTTGTTACACGATGATGAATAAAAGTGAATCCCTAGTGTTGACTGTATAATCTGTGTGGCTACAGGGACCTGCTGGAGAGAAGGGAGAACAGGGACCTGCTGGTGCTCCTGGATTCCAGGTGAGTTTTAAAACACCCAAACACCAGAATTCTGACAGTTCTAAAAGATGATCAAAACTCATTAAAACTTCTACCTTTAATCTTTGTTCAGGGACTTCCTGGACCCCAAGGAGCTACTGGTGAGACTGGCAAGCCCGGTGAACAGGTATGATTCACAATCTTACTGACAATACAATAAAACAACCCTTCCTTGGTGTTTAGGGTTTGTATAAATGATCCAGACATAATACTCACCCTTTCTCATATTCCTTTGTTCAGGGTGTTCCTGGAGAGGCCGGACCTTTTGGCCCAGCTGGACCCAGAGTGAGTATCTTCATTTCTAAATCAAATCTTTTATCATTTCTGATGGGTGGAGAGAGCTGTTGTGATCGATGTTTCCTTTATTCCTCCAGGGTGACAGAGGCTTCCCTGGTGAGCGCGGTGCTCCTGGCCTAGCTGGTCCAACTGGACCTCGTGGTGCTCCTGGACCTTCTGGCAACGATGGACCTAAGGTACGTTTAAGTAAAACCATGAGGTAGATATTAAAGACATGTGTCAGTTCAGGGCAGATAGGAAAAGTCATCAAATACCTACAATCGTTTTTTAAAGAACTCTACTTAGTCTGAATGAGCTTCAAGTCCCACTGAAGATAATTTCCTTTAGGATTTATTAAATGAATGCATTATGAGCCAAAGTTCAAACAAATTGTGACTTGTGTTACCTTGTTGTTAGTGAAGATGTAGTGCTTTTTAACTGCTTTTCAAACAGACCATGTGTAATAAACAATAAATAATATTAAACAACATATTATTACAATATTTTATGTCATTTATCATCATGGATAGTGTAATGTCACTAGCTTTTTATTTGAGACAATCTTTGGTAGCTTTTAAATCCACTTTGCCTTTTACAATCACAAATCTCCTGATCAATAAAAGATGCACTTTATTTTGTCTATAGATATAGTTGAGTAAATTATACATAATACAGAAAAATGAAAAGCATGAACTTTGACAGAAAATGTCCTTCCTTAATTCATTTCTAATCTATAAAATTTAGATTTATTTTTTTTTTTGGTTTCAATTTAAATGTAAAAATTCACCATTAATTTTTAAATTTCATACTACAATGATTTTTTTCAAGGTTACACTATTTTATTTTATTTGATCAAGAACAGATTAAGACAGGACAAGTTACAACACTCAAGCGCAGAAATACATACTTTATCCTTGTTTTTGTTTGTTTGTGTTTACCACAAAATCAGATAGACAACACATCTGTAGCCAGACACTCTTAAGTCACTTTTAAAATGTTAAATTAAAATGTATTTAAATTTCAGGTAGTTTTTCTGGCACTTTCGGTCATGAGGTGCAAAGCATTTATTTTCCCGAATTGTCATTTTAGGGTACACTTCTTAGTTAATGAAAGCTATCACAACACAGAATATTGACCTTGACCTTAAACCTGGTTCAGCTCATAAAAACTTGTAGAAAACTCATCCCAGAGACCAGCAGGAATGTTTTTTTTCTTTTTTGTATCCCATTAACTGGGGGGAAAAAAGGATTACCTAATGGAATCGTTGCCACATTTAGTGAAATGACAAGTAAACACAACTACAGAACAGTAACTTTATTATTTCTGCATCTACTGGACATATGTGTCCAGTTTCATTATAAATAAAGTGAAAACATGATTGAAAAAAATACAAAAAATGTGTTTTGCCAATAACTTCAGATTATGCAGTTTTACAAACTGTTAAATTTACAGTATTTCAGCAAGCTATTAATTATGAAAGTAAACTGTAAATTGTTTGAGTTTAATTTGGTATGTTTTAATCATAAAGGTTTAAAAATGCTTTTTATTTACTTGTTCACCCAAACATTCACTGATGATAAATTCAATATGTTGGCCTGCCACAGAGCGCAGTGTAGAGTTCAGTGTTTTACATTCTGTATTTGAAATACTGCTGCAAAAAAACAGCCAAAACCTTATTAGCTCGTGGATCAAAGCACTGACAACATGCTTGTGTATATTGTGTGTTCTTGCAGGGAGAGCCCGGTGCCGGTGGTGCTCCCGGTGGTGTTGGACCCGGTGGTATGCAGGGAATGCCTGGTGAGCGTGGAGCCAGTGGTCTGCCTGGTGTCAAGGGTGAAAGAGTGAGTGCTTCAAGAGTGGAGTCAACTAAATTGAACAAAAATTGTATTTAATGATCCTGTGGATCAGGGAACGAGTGGTTGTCAAGCCACATGTCGAAGTATCATTGGGCAAGATACTGAACCCCCATCTGCCTCCAGTGCACCGTGAAACTGATTGCCCTCTGCTCCTCAGGGTTGGGTCAAATGCAGAGAACAAATTCCATGTATGTGGCCGCAAATCACTTCCCCTTTCACCTTAATATGAATCAGAACACTTCTTTAACAACCAAAATTAAAAAATATAGCAAACCAAAGTTCATTAGAAATATTTATATTGAATGGATTAAAATGAATCCACCTATGATAACCAAGATTTAAAAAGAAGACAATATAGTGTCCTATAATAAACACCAACATGTTGACTTTATACTGATCATTAATATTATAGGTTTAGATGTTTAATTTTCTGTGACCATTAAAAACAATTGGTGTTTAAATAAATAAAGGAAAATAAGTTTAACTTTTTAAATATTACGTGATTTAAGTGAAAACATATTTGGCTTTCTATATAGAAGGAGGATGTATTTTCTCACTTCATGTCATCCTTTTCAACATAAATCAGGGGCTCCCAAACTTTTAAGCCTCTGATCCACAAAATGACAGTAGCTGTGACCTGATTATAGCTGGTTGATGTAATCAAATATCACTGATATAATATTTAAAATAAGACATAATGACAGCTTCAACAATCTTACTGTTTTACCAAATTTATTATATAATCTTTTCCAACAGTTATTGGAGAAAACCAGTATTTAATTTAAATTTAATCTGATTTCTGGAGATCATCTCAAGACAGCGAATGTGATCTTATTTATTAATATTTATCAATATGTTTTTGTGTTTAGGGAGACGGTGGTGCTAAGGGAGCTGATGGCGCTGCTGGCAAAGATGGCATTCGTGGTGTGACTGGTGCTATTGGAGTGCCTGGACCTCCTGGTGCTCAGGGTGAGAAGGTGAGATCTGGGAACTATTTGATGTCTCGATTTCATTCAATCTGTATGGCAAATACAGTAAAAAAAAAACAAAAAACAATTTAATATTTTTCTTTTGACCCTTTATCCAGCAGGTTAACCACTTGGTAGAACATATCCAAGTCCCTATATTCTATTAAAGCACTGAGCCCAATTATAAACAATTAATTAAAAACAACTACCCTACTTTATAACTCTTATTGTTCCAAATGAATGAGAAATGCAAAAATGAACAATTTTCAATGCTTTTATCTGTACATGCAGGTGCGGATCTACAGGGGTGGCACAGGGTGGCAGTTGCCACCCTAAAAGAAAGCCTTGCCACCCCTACTGCCACCTCAGCCAGCATAATATTCTTGTATATGGTGCCACCCCAGAAAAATAATTGCCCCACTTTTGCCACCCATAAATATTTCTCTAGATCTGCCACTGTGTACATGTATGTAATGTTATATCATATAGGATCATTAAATTAGCTGAATTTGCCTCCAAGTCTATTCAAATATTTATTTCAAGGTCAGATTTTGACATTTACACACTGGCCTGATTTATATTTTTTTCTTAGCTTTTATGTAAAACTCAAATTTTAATCAGAAAAAAAATTGTATTACTTTAATTTTTATGACTGACCAACCTGTGCGCTGACTTGTTCTTGTCCTCCTCTGGCTTTAGGGTGAGTCTGGTCCTCCTGGTATTGTTGGGCCCTCTGGTCCTCGTGGTTCCCCTGTAAGTTCTTTTCCAAATTCAAAACCTGATTAAAATCCATGAAAAAATGTATTGTTCAATGAGACGTTTAAATGATTTAACCTATATATGATTCTGTACACACTTGTTGATACGACATCTCTCTTTACTCTAACAGGGTGAGCGTGGAGAGAGCGGACCTGCTGGACCTGCTGGTTTTGCTGGACCTCCTGTATGTAAAATGAACCATATATAAAATGAATGAAGAAGAGATGTGGGATTAGAACTTAATAATTTCTTTCGTTCTTTAACTTCAGGGTGCTGATGGTCAGCCTGGTGCCAAGGGAGAGACTGGTGACACTGGACCTAAAGGAGATGCTGGTCCTCCTGGACCTGCTGGACCTGTTGGAGGTGCTGGTCCTCAGGTTTGTTAGTCCAGATGAATAACATGTCATTCAATAAGAAACCACACTTAGTGCTAAGCCGAACTTCACTTTAAAATGTTTCTGTCTACAGGGACCTGCTGGTCCTACTGGACCCAAAGGTGCTCGTGGTGGTGCTGGATCTCCTGTGAGTAACAACTTCAGATTGTCTTTAAAAGCCGTATTTTTCATTCACTAGTCAGATATCTCTTTTGGAAAACTACTACTTAGTTTGATGTTGATCCTGTGTTTTATCTTAAAATCCTGTAATTCCTTATCGTTTTTATAGGGTGCTACTGGTTTCCCCGGACCCGCCGGCAGAGTTGGAGCCCCTGGCCCCGCTGTGAGTTCCATAATGAACATGTCTAATAAATGAGGACAGACTTATTGGATTGCCTTGTCCTTAGAGCTGTTTCTGTCTTATTGTGAGTTTTTTATATTTTCAGGGAGCTGCTGGAGCACCTGGACCCGCCGGACCCGTTGGAAAGGACGGAATAAGAGGAGCCCGTGGTGAGACTGGCCCTGCTGGTCGCCCTGGTGAGGCTGGTGCTGCTGGAGCCCCCGGACCTGCTGGAGAGAAGGGATCCCCTGGCGCTGATGGAGCCCCTGTAAGTGCTCAGTAATGAATTCTTTTGTGGAATCATTATTCTAGTTCTATTAACTGATGTCTGTGTGTCTCTCTGCAGGGTCCCGCTGGTATTTCTGGACCCCAAGGTATTGCTGGACAGCGTGGTGTTGTAGGTATCCCTGGACAGCGCGGAGAGCGTGGTTTCTCAGGTCTTCCCGGACCATCTGTGAGTATTCCCTGATTCTTTTTACTGAATAGGAGATTTCAATTATTATTGAAATCCTTCTCCAAGCTTTAACCTTCACCAGAGAGCTGAAAGTTCTTGCTTTTCTTCAGGGTGAGCCAGGAAAACAGGGATCTTCTGGCCCCGTTGGTGAGCGTGGACCCCCTGGACCTGCTGGGCCCCCTGGCCTGTCTGGTGCTCCTGGAGAGGCTGGTCGTGAGGTATCAGGTTTCGGTTAGCTCATTGTGAGCCTGGATCCACTTTTCAGAGATGTTCAATGTTTACTGTGATGACTGAACATTTTAACTACTCCTCCAGGGATCTACTGGTAATGATGGTGCCCCTGGTCGTGACGGAGCTACTGGACCCAAGGTGATCCTTTTTAACAGAACTAGTTTTGTATTTGGACTCAAAATGAAGTCTAAATATTAGGAACTCTCCTCCTGGTATTGTCTCACTGGTCGTGTGCTTCCATAGGGAGACCGTGGTGAGAATGGCATGGCTGGACCCCCTGGACCTCCTGGTGCACCTGGTGCCCCCGGAGCTGTTGGCCCATCTGGCAAGACTGGTGACCGTGGAGAGTCTGTAAGCCTCTTTCTGCTATGTATCAACAAACAACTTAGATACAAATCAGTCCATTTTATTTTTGGTGTCCTTTTACTGCAACATCCTTCTCTTCTTTAGGGTCCTGCTGGTCCTGCTGGTCCTTCTGGCATTGGTGGACCTCGTGGATCTGCTGTACGTTCATTAATCCAAACACAAGAGTCAGATTATGTTTTGTGTAAATGGGTGACAGCACCTTTGTGCCTATTTAGGGCCCTGCTGGAGCTAAGGGAGACAGAGGAGAGAGCGGTGAGGCTGGAGAGAGAGGCCATAAGGGACACAGAGGACTCAGTGGACAGCCTGGTCTGCCTGGACCTGCTGTAAGTCACGTTGAACTCTATAAGTTAAACACATCCCAGCATTTATAGACACTTGGTTCTATCTTAAATATGATGTTTGAATCTTCTGCTTTTAGGGATCTTCTGGAGAGAGAGGACCTGCTGGTGCATCCGGACCTGCTGGACCCAGAGTAAGTCCTACTGTTTTATAACACGTTTAAACATTTCACACTAAATTTCCCTTTAAATCTGTTTAGTGATGAGTCAGTTGTAAAATATCCCAAGAATGTCTCTGTTGAGTCAAGGCAAAGCAAATTTGAGTTTCTTTGTCATGAAAAATGTTGACAAACATAAAGACAATATCAGGAAAAAGTAACCTGAACCAATATTAACCAGCTGTTTGGTTCTTCTAGGGACCATCTGGAAACAACGGTTCCCCTGGTAAGGATGGTGCCAACGGTTTGCCTGGACCCATCGGACCCCCTGGACCTCGTGGTCGCAATGGAGAGATGGGACCCGCTGTAAGTTACTGTCCTTATAAAGTCCATCTAACTCAAACTCAGTAAGTGTACAGTATTTAAATTTGTTTCAAAACAGGGACCTCCTGGACCTCCCGGAATCGCTGGACCTCCTGGAGCTCCTGGTGGTGGATTTGACTTTGTCAGCCCACCCTTGCAAGAGAAGGCCCCTGATCCTCTCCGTGGTGGATACCATGCTGATGATCCCACCATGATGCGCGATCGTGACATGGAAGTCGACACCACCCTGAAGACCCTGACTCAGAAGGTTGAGAATATCCGCAGCCCTGATGGTTCCCAGAAGAGCCCTGCCCGCATGTGCCGTGACCTGAAGATGTGCCACCCTGAGTGGAAGAGCGGTGAGTGCAGATCAGAGTTCTGGTAGCCTCAGTGAAGGATGAACTCAGGCTTAAACTCCCCAATGTTTCTATGTTACAGGCATGTACTGGGTTGACCCCAACCAGGGCTCTCCTCTGGATGCTATCAAAGTCCACTGCAACATGGAGACTGGTCAGACTTGCGTCTACCCCAGCGAGTCCATCCCCGTGAAGAACTGGTACCTCAGCAAGAACATCAGAGAGAAGAAACACGTCTGGTTCAGCGAGTCCATGACTGGTGGATTCCAGGTGAGACAGCAGTCATTAAAAGCTTAAACTTTACTCAAGCTGTACATCAAGAAGTTAATATGCTTAATTTCCATCTATCGCACAGTTCCAGTATGGCAGCAGCGAAGCTGATCCCGAGGATGTCAACATCCAGATTTCCTTCATGCGCCTGATGTCCAACCAGGCCTCACAGAACGTTACATATCACTGCAAGAACAGCATCGCCTACATGGATTCTGCCACTGGCAACCTGAAGAAGGCTCTCCTCCTTCAGGGCTCCAACGATGCAGAGATCAGAGCCGAGGGCAACAGTCGCTTCACATACAGTGTCAGCGAGGATGGCTGCACGGTAAGTCCGCCCTCTGACTGTGTCTACATGCTCTTCTAAAGTGATATTTGTAAAGAGGTCTTATGATGTTTTTCTGCTTCTCTTCTTAGTCACACACTGGCTCATGGGGCAAGACAGTCATCGACTACAAAACAACGAAAACATCCCGACTGCCCATCATTGACATTGCTCCTATGGATGTTGGTGCACCTGATCAGGAATTTGGCGTCGAAGTTGGCCCTGTTTGCTTCTTGTAAAAATGAAAGAAACATGGACATGACATTGTTGTTTTTTTCTAGCAGTCATCTCTAAATCCTCCTTTTTTTTTCTATGCAAATCAAAACTCATTCGGCTGCCATTGGTCCACACGCTTAAAACCACTCTACTGAAGACAGGTGTTTGTGTTTTTCTAATCATGAGAAGTTTTTGGGACTGCTACTTTAACCGAAACCACAAGGACACTTTAAACTGAATATTTTGTTTCCACTGGCAACAAGAAAATAATGTATACTTGTTTTTAAAAAAAAAAATCCCCAAAGAAAGAAAATCAATGAAACAGGTGACTTTTGCCATTTTCAACCACTGCAGAAGGACATTGAAAACAACAAATGATATGTACCATTTTTCTGGTGTTAAATAAATTGTAAAAAGTGTGAAGTGTCTTGTTGATCTAAATTTATGACAGAAAAAAGTAACACCTGAACTTTGGTCATGCCAAAAAAAACCCAACAACAACAATAAAACAAGACAAGGATGCTCACTTCATTGCAATATAGATGGCTACCTCACAGTCACCCCCAAGTTGTCTTAAAGAAAAGGTTTTTTATTTGCAAAAAGTCTTTTGGGGGGAATTACAAACATTTAAAGGTGCTATTGCCAACACAAAGAGGTCCAGTTATCAGTATTTGATGGTCAGCTCTCACTTTCATACTGTAACTTTTGCCATTCGTGCCTGCAGAACTTTGGTGCTACAAAATCAACTCATTGTCTTGATGTCTATGCAGTGCAATTGTTTTCTTCTTAAGTGTTGGTTTGACAAAAGGTGACCATTGCAGATGTAATGCATGCCATCATCTCTTTGTAGATACAAGCACTCTAGTTCAGAACTTGCATTTCCCTGACCACATGTTTGTTGCTGATCCTCTCATCTGTTTATTGCCCCTGTGGAAAACCCCCAACACAAAAAGCAGCACACATCTCCCAGTTGTTTATGTTGTTTGTTGATGTCTTTTCGCAAAAGTGTTTCATAAAATATAAAAAAAATTGAAGCAGACCAACTTTCATGGTTTAAAAGAGAGATTCTGTACTTATTTTGTACATGTATAATAAATCAAGATGTTTTTAATTATTTTGGGTGCTGAAATAAAGCATGTGAAGTGGTCTACTCAGTGGCAGAGTTTTCACTGTTCTGTTTGGCAACTGTTGGAAAAAACGGTTTATAGATTCAGAAAATAAAACTGGAAATGTGTTTCTCTTTTAGGAAGCAAAGCTTTAAAATAAATGGTTACATGTTTGCACAACAGTTGTACTGAATACAGTTCTGTTAAGCAGCAGTGAAAACGAGGCCAACGACTTAAGATTCCAGCTCAGATGTTAATTTAATCTTCGATTCACCCAAGGTTGACTAAAGATGTGAGGTTTTTCAAATGATCAGTAACTGATCCTACATTAGAATTCAAGTTAGTGAGATTATCACAAGTCTCTAGGAGATTTTCTGTACCTTTTAATCTAGTCAGGGTGCCAGGAGGGCTGGAGACTCACCTGAACAAGGTTTCCAGTCCACCACAGGGACAACCCAGAGACAAACCCACACACACATGTACACACACACCCTAAGGCACCCAGTTTATCTAACAAGACTTGCTGGACTGTGAAAAAAGAAGAAATCAGAGCACCTGGAGGACAGTCATGTACACTCATGGCTACGAGGAATCAGGATCTGAACCAGAGACTTTCTGATTCTGACTGTGAGGCAACAGTAGGATTGTCACTGATCAGTTCATTATCTGATAATGCAAGTGTGACCTCTAGTGGATGTTTTGTGCAACAACACCTATTAGCAAACAGCAAAAAAAAAAAGATCAAGTTTCATTAAAAACAAACTGAATTAAGTGATTTCTAAATATTTCAATGTTGATTTAATTAAAAAAATTGAAAAATTAGAGCTACGTATCAGGATTAAGTGGATTAAAAATTCTGCAGAAAATTTCTAAACTTGTTTTTGAAATTTTACATAAAAACAGAAAATCTTTAAGTTTTTGAGGCCCAATAAAACGCAAAGAAACACAAAATTTAAAGATGTGATTACTATTATTTTTCTTCAAATATTCTGCAAAGATGTCTGAAGATAGATCGTCCTATTTTCAAGGTTTTTCTGAACACAGATTGAGTATCTGCTTTATTCCAATCAGTTTTTAAATTTAGTTTTTTTGAGAATATAACATATTTTTTTAACTTTCTGGACAGCTTAACCTGCTGAAGCATGGGCATTAACAAATTAAGCAAATTAAAATCATAATTTAAAAAAGTTGCAAATAAATAGATGCAACATGAAAAAGAGCTTACGATAATATGAGAGACTCTGAGGCAAAAATGTGCTTCGTTGTCCAAAATAATTTCAGCATTAAGTCATGAATTGGACAAGACCACTCAGAAAGTTTTAAAAATGGAAAATGATAAATAAGAAAAAACAACAAAAAACATATGAATCAACAGCACTATATTTATTTATTCTGGTTAAATCAAAGGCATAATAAAACAGAACGTTCCACTGCAAAACTAGAGGGATACATGTAGCAAAATGAACAACAATCAGTGCATGAAAAACACTTTATCCATCGTTGTTTTCACTTCCTGTAAATACAGACAACATGAGAAGGACTGGAGTCATCAGTCATGCTGAAGGGGGTGGAGCCAGGTTTACCTGGGCAGGGTGTCACTGTAGGGATCCCTAAAACACAGGAGAAATATTTACATATATACCGCTGAAACCAGAAGTTTACACAACAAATAAAAAGACACATTTTTTTCCTCACTGTCTGACCAGACTTCTCTTGTTTTAGGTCAGTTAGAATAACCAAAATTATTTATTTTTGCTAAATGCCACAATAATGAGAGAAAGAATATTTCAGAGATGTATTCATTAATGTCTTCAAAATCAGAACAGTATGTGTAAACCAGAAACATGTCAGAACAGTTCCTACTGTTGGGCCATGATGAGGGGGATGCTGTCAGACTGCAGAGGTGAAGCCCTCTCTCCTGTTCGGCTGTTGAACATGGGCAGCGTAGACAGAGGTGGAGGGACGCCGCGGTTTGCTGCCATGCTCCTCAGCTCCTCGGTGTTCCCGTGGATGGTGTGGTGGTGGTACAGCTGGATGCTGCAGAACACAAAGCATCACTCAGATTGTCAACAGCAGCTTCACTATTTTATCAAGTCCACTGCAGAGTTACCTGTAGTATAATAAGTGTAGTGAGTAGTATAATGAAATGTAGCCATTTTTTTTAAATCTAGAAAGATGCTAATATTTTTATCATGAGTAAAAAAAAATAGCTCTAATTTCACCTAATAATTATGAGAAAACCCATAGATTTTTAATCTATAAATAACTTGAATAATTTTAACATCAACAAAAAAGCAGTTTACTAAAAAATGTAACAACTTCTGTATTTCATGTTAAAAACTGCTTATATTTTAGGTAATAACTTTTATTTTTTAAATTTTCTTTAATCAAAGAGTTCAATTTTTAAATGTTAACAATAAATGAACGACTAAATGGTCAAAACAATTAAATAAAGCAGGCCAAAAATTGCATTAAAATAATGTTTGGTTTAGTTCAATTTATTTATGAGACAGGTGTTTCCTTGGAGTTTAGATTAAGGAAATGAACTTAAAACATTGTTTATAGAAGTCTGAATTTATATTTTGGTTAAAACTATGCCAGAAATACAAAGTTTGGAGTTATTCAAATTTGTATAATTTCAATAACACAGGGAAAAGTAGAAAGACAAGCATAATATTACACTAGCAATACCAGAAGTGCCATCATTACACAGATCCTTGTTTAGGAGAACTTTATTGTACTAATTTGGGTTAATAAATATCAGGAAATATCAGAAAAATATTGCATTTTACTCACTTGTTTGTTCTTGAATTCCTTTTTGTACTGAAAAAACATAAAAAATTAAACTGTTAATTTATTGTCAGACATTTTTTGAATAAAAAAAAAAACCCCTGCAAGGTGTGTTTCCTAGGAGAACAATAATTTCATTAACTTGTAGGACTGGTTCCACTATCAAAGCATCATCACAAGATTCGTTTTTAATTTGGTGTGATAAAAACAGATACACACAGTCCTTCACGCCTGCCAAACATGATGTAGGCCAGCAGCAGACAGAGAACGATGGCGAGGATCAGGGGTACAATCACTGTCACGATGTAGTCTGGGAAGAAGTCTCTGCTTGGGGGGGACTCAGGAGGGTCGAAGTCATCTCCAGCCTCTAAAATCCCAGAACCCATTGTGGGAGCAGGTGGTTCTGGTTCCTGCTTCGTCAGGTCAAACTGCAGGGAGAGAGAGCTGCGATGTCAAAGTGCTGCTTCTGATAGGACTGCTAGTGTTATATGAGAGAAATTAAAGAATGAGTTTGCAACCTAAAATATGAACTATTTAAAATGTCCGGCTTAAAGCTGCAATATTTTGCAGCTAAAATGTTTTAAAAGTTCCTAAAATCATTTTGATGATGTGTTTTTAGATGTTTTCAGGGGAAAATTTACAGGCAAAATGCCTGCAAACAACAACTAAATGAAATGTCCAAATACAGATAAATTTAACTTAAATTTGACTCTTTATTCAATAAGCCAAAATAGAAGAAATAAGCTTCTCCTTTTACAAAGATTAAAAGTTTAGATAAAATCAAGGCATCTAATCAAAAGAGGACACTTTCTGCATCTTTTCGCTCCTCACCAGCTGCGTCTTGCACCAGGTGATGCAGTTGCTGGGAATGCTGCAGAAGTTGCATCCTCCAGGCACTTTAACCTTGGCCTCTGCTGCACACTGCTTTTGGTGATCCACTGCCATCACCCTCTGCAGACACTTAGAGAAATACCTCTCCGACCCCACCTTCACATACACACTGACACATATCAGAGTTTTAATAAACACATTCTCATATCAGAGCTTCATTTAGCCTAAACTACTCTGCTCACCCTTCAAAGTGTCCTGCAAGCGGGAGGGGAACTCTGCCGCCACGATCAAGGGCGTTGGAAATGTTGACGATTTCCAAGGCTTCAGTGCTCCACAACTTCTGCAGGTCCTGCTTTATCTCAGCCTGAACACTCTCAGGCAGCACCTTTTCAACCTCTCTCAGCCGGATGAAAAACTCACCCTGATAGGGCAGCATCTTCTCTGTGAGGGACACCAGGGACATGTCTTTACATTTCTTATTCTTGCCTTTACTGTACATGAATATGTCCAAACATTCATACCTGCAATGGCATTGATTACGAGAATCTGTCTGGTTGTGTCATACCTGCGTTTGTTGATTGCATAGATCTGTCAGGAAAAGAGAATATAGTTGTATTCAGCTCAATTTAGTAACATTAGACTTTTGTGTATTTAAAACGATATTTAGCTTTGACTGTGAAGTATTTTCAACAAAAAAACTTCCAAGGATGCGTGAATATCTTGGTGTCTGTCATGAAAATGTATTTTCTTTACATCTGTAGATTTATTTTGAAATTTCAATAGGGATTTGTGTTTAAATTCAAATGAAAAAGATTGCTATTTTTTCAATTCTCAGCATAAAACATATTTAAAAAAATTAAAAAAGAAAGAAAGAAAGAAAGACAATATAATATGTACTGAAGGTTTTAAACAAAGTTCAATATGAGTAAATGGGATCTAGTTTGGGATGAAAGGTAATGATTATTATCGTGAGTGAGTGTGTGTCGGTAAAATGTCTCATGAACCAGACAGATTTTAATGACACATTTAGAAATTAATCATTGGATGTTCGTCTACAACTGATTCAACTTTAGAGCCAACCCAATTCAAGATGGCCGTCACAGCTAATCAACATTAGCAAATACATAAATGTCTGTAACTCAGTCAGTTTTACAGAAATTGAGCTCAAATGTTGTTGCAGTAGCCAAGAGACACCTTCAACACATATCCTAAGTACTAACTGGTTGAGCACGACCGTTGCTTAAAATTTTGACATTAGCTTTTGGAGTGAACTCAATTCAAGATGGCCACCACAGTGAATTGATCTTAAAAAACACAGAACTCAGTCAACTTTACAGAAATTGAGTTAAAATGTGATGTGTTAGTAGCTGAGAGTCACTTCCAACACATACTACAAGTGATAACTGATTGAATAAGACTGTGCATAATGTTTTTTTTTGTTTAGATTTGACCAAAAAAGTCCATCAGTTCTCAACGCAATATGATCTTAATTTAAGACTTTGGCATTCCTCCAAGGAATGCAGGGCCTTTAATGATTGAGAATGTTTTGAACCACAGAAGAGGTTTTAATCTTCAAACCAAAAATGTGACACGTTTCCCAGCTATTAATATAAACTCTTTGAATCTACAGATACCCCTTTTAGGTTTTTGTGTGTCTACTTCAAAAACATTTGACTTATTTTGAATGTTGGCTTAAAATAGCTGCTAGAGAGGAGTTCGACCCTTTTGTCTCCACAGATCAGACAGTAATTTTTGACATGCATTGCTGTACTGATGACAGCGAGTGTTTCTTGTTGCCATTGTTGATGTGAAAAACAAAACTCAGACCTCAATTATAGTTTTTCCTGGAGATGTTGGAGTGCCATACAGGAAGCCGTTGTCCAAGGGGTGTCTTTGGATGAAGCGCAGCCATTCTGGGAGGTCAGGGAAACCCTGCTTGTTGCACTTAAAAGTCATGGGGTCATTGTACAGGTGCCCAGCTTAATGTACAATACAAAAAATAAACACAAAAAGAATTAATATATTTTCTTTCAATTTTTTAAGAAAATGCATTGGTCAGACTTACAGTAAAGTTTTGACAAAGGTTCAAAATCATTCTGGAAAGTCTCTCTCATCAGCTCATATGTAAATAACCTCCCCACATGAGTTTTAACTTTGATCTCTGCATTGGCCCCAAACAAACTGGCAGCAACAACTGAGCAAAAATCAAGAAAACACAGAAACAATATTAGGTTCATGTTTTAAAATCTCTAACACACCCCTAAAAACGGGACACAAATAACAACACAACACACTTCATGTTGTATTCTAACCAGCTAATGTCACAGACAGTCTGCACTGGTTAACCTGACCTGAGACTGAACAGGAACGCTACTGGTCTATTATCACAAAGACAGGATTAATTCCAGTATCAAACTTGCCTGTTGAAAAGTAGAGCCAGCTCCTTAAACCTGCCATCTTGTTTGGGCTGGTGACTGACAGAGCCAACTGGAGAGGGGCTTGGTCAAAGTAAAACACGTCAGGGCTATTTTTAACAGCTAATAACATCCGAATGGGTGTCTGTGTGTAAACTGAGACCTGTCTCAGTCATGGCCTGTTGTGTTACGTTGGGACAATGTTCTTATATTGGGCATTTCTTTTGTAGCTCAGTTCTGTTCTGTCAGCCAGTTTTAGTTGTTTCATTTTGAGCTTCTTTGTTGGATTTTTGTGTGAAATATTTTGTTGCTTAGTATAAATCCTGGTTCTTGACTCTAGCCTCTGCTACCAGTTACTGTCACTAGATGTCCTCAGCTCCCTTCATCCTGTCTCTTGGATACAGTGTCTCCACCTTTTTGCTGCTCACCTGCCACCACTAGATGGATTTTAATTAAACTTTCAGAAATTAATTACTGGTTGTACATCTACAACTGATTAACTTTTTGTAGTAAATTGGATTCCAGATGGTTCACCACAGACAACTGACCTTAGATAACATAGTTACAACTCTGTTCTTTTAGTGTGTTGATATGAGTCATCAGTAGCAGACTTATACACTGTATGTGTAATATCTTTGCTTAAAATGTTGGAGTTAAGCCTTTGTGTTAGCAAAATATCTCACCATCCACATAACAGATGTTTAAAAATAGGTTCAGAAAGTAACCACTGGATGTACATCTAGAAACGATGACCTTATAACTGACATTAGCCAACCTACATGTCTAAACTTAGTACCGTAATTTTGACAGATTTTGAGCTAAAATTTGATGTGAAAGTAGCTGAGTCATTCACAGCACTTCACTTTTTTTTGTCCTAGATTTGATCTGTAGCTAAGCCACAATGCAAAGACAACAAAAAACAATGCCCTAAAAAAACCCACAGGAGCACAGAAAAAACATTGGGGAGCAAACAAAAAGAAACTACTGACACATGGAGGAGTGACTACTGGAATCAGAGGCAGATGATTGATTAATGAATTGAGAACAGGTGTGCTAGGTGCTGAATGTCGCTGGAAAAGCACCAAGCACTGGCATTCAAGTCCTCTTTTTGCTGTGGATTGTTCCTATTGTTGTGTGCTGCTTATAGGTTATAAATCTGTATGAATCAAGAACCTAAAAACACCTTATTTTAAAGTATTATTTCAAAAACAAACCATCACTCACACCTACATGACAGTAACACATACCAGATAGATGACACTGCTGTCTTACTGAAAACCTGACAGCAGCTCAACCTTCTCAGGTAAATTTAATTTTCTGATGTCCTTCAGTCCTGACTTTCATAAAGTTGACAAAAATTAAACGACTAAAAGAAAATCACCTAAGCCAAAATGCTTTTGTTTTCTATGCGTTTCTCACATGAAACAGCCGCATGGACGTACGGCTTTGCTGTAATGCAACAGAGAATGCGTGGGCAGCAGACTGAAAACCTAAAATTAATCTGAACGGTTTTATTTCTGTCAGACAATATTTAACATGTCTGTGAGCGCAGACGCAGAATGTAGGAAGCAACAATGTGGCCTGCAAATGAATAACGGACGTGTTATTGGCCAAAGAGGTTTGACGTGGAGAAATTCCGCTGGGTCCTAATGCGAGTGGGTTCATTTTTCCACACAGTGCTTCAGTTTTACTCACTTAAAGTTTATAGTTTTGTGATCGTCATCCACCATAAGGTCAGAAATTGTGTTTTTGCCTATGTGTGTGTGTTTGTAAATCTGTAGTGTTAGTAAAAATATCTCACGAACTAATGGAAGGGTTTTAATTTAACAAATGATTCCGCCACTATCAATCCAATTCAAGATGGCCGCCACAGCGAACTGATTGGAAGGCACAAAAATGACTTCAACTCAGTTAATTTGATAAACATCAAGCTAAAGGTTAGTGTGGTGGTAGCTGAGAGAAAACACTTACAGGAGTGGTAACTAACAACATAAAAGTTTTGAAAAATAATTGCCATTAGCTCCTGGTGTCAACCATACATAGGCTACCATGATATCTATGGCGTCAACTGTTAGCAAATCAAATTTAGGATGGCTGCTACACCTGCTAATTTTAGCCAACAGAAAAATGGCAATAACTCAGCCAGTTTTACAGATATTGGGCTAAAATTTCATGCAGTAGCAGCCGAGAAATATTTACATTACGTACTCCGGGCACAGTTATGTGTGAGATAATTGCTTAAAACTTTTCCATTAACCAATTCAAGATGTTAGCCCTAGCTAATTTAACTTAGCCAAAAAATGGCTACATCTCAGTGATTTTTAGATATTAAGTTACAGTTTAATGTGTTAGAACCCGTTAGTCGTTCATAATCATTGATTTATATAATAACTAGACATAAGATAGTAGTTTCTGAACTTTTAAGTCTGATTGTGGCTCCCTGACCCTGCAGTCATGATTTGTGTACACTGCAGCCGGCTATCAGACGGGCACTATGACCCAGGAGCTCCCTTCTCCATGCAGCAGACAGCCGTCTGCCGCTACGAGAGGACCAGAAATCTGCAGCTCCCGGAATGAAGAGATCAAAATGATGCTGCTTCTAAAGAGGGATTAAACGTAAGCAATCTGTCGTCAGTTTGCGGTAAATCCGCCGCTCATATCTGTTCTGTTTTTCCTGTGTAAATATGTTTAATGTCTAAAGCAGAAATCCTGGCAGGTTGGGTTTGCATTGACTGCAAACGAGCTAATGACAGATGCATCGTGCTGACTTTCTCTGAGAATTGCAGCGGATGCAGCGCAGGCCTTTGATGCGATCCGTTGTTTTTGTTTCTCACCCTCTGTCGGTCTAGTCTGGTCTGGTCTGGGCGCCACCTCGCTGGAGGACACAGATTCGCCAGAGGGAGTCGGGAAAAGGGAGACATGCCGTCGCTGAGCATCCGTTGCGACGCTTGACTGACCATGATGAAGACCGAATCCACATCCAAGAGCACCGGCTCTGGCTCCACGCTCCGGAGCCCATCCCCGCACAGGAACGCGTACGAAGCGGGGATGCAGGCCCTCAAGCCCGTCAAAGACAATGCTGCGAACGGGGACCTGCAGGAGGGTCCCCGGGGGCGCAGGTACGGCTCCAACGTGCACCGTATCAAAAACATGTTCCAGCAGATGCAGACCACATCCGCAGTCGATGCAGATGGGGAGGAAGGAGCGAAGGACGCCGAGAAATCGGTGCGCCTGTCCCTCCCCAGAGCCGGCAGCCTGAATGAAAACGTGGACCACAGCGCCCTGCTGAAGCTCGGATCCACCGTGTCCGAACGAGTCAACAAGTTCGACCCCAAATCCGAGAACGGGCACCAGCGGGCCTCATCTCCCAGCTACTCCAAGCTGCAGGAGACCCGACGCATCTTTGAGCAGCAGCAGGAGAGGCAGCAGCAGCAGGAGAAGCTGGCCACCACCAGGGTCCTGCTGAAGGCAGAAAAGGCCCCAGGATTCCCTGATGGCAGGTTGGACATGGTGTCCCGCTTTAATGGAAGCACAGAATCATTGGACAGCCTGGACACCAGTGAGGCAGTGTCCCCTACGGTCAGCCAGCTCAGTGCTGTGTTCGAGAGGGCAGCTGAGCTCCGGAACAACCTTCACCGCCTCTCTTCTACACCACCACTCCCTTCCAGGGGGGTCAGCGCCAAGGTGGGGGTGTTGAACTCAAAGATAATCACTAAAAGGGTCTGTGCCTTTGCATCAGGCAACCAAGAGGAAGAGATAAGTAATCAGAGGGGCCAAGATTTGCCTCAACGGGGCCTTAGAGGAAGAGTGACCCCCCCATCTGAAAGCATTAATGGAAGCCAGAGTGTTGACCAGTCTGCTTCAACCACTGAACTCTCAAGTAATGTAGGAGAGCCCAGTGATCGGAGAGAAAAGACTGTTACAGATGCTGGTGTTGAGGCCAAAGTGGGACGGAAAACCGAGGGTCAATCTGGGTCCAAAGAACCCAACAGCACAACTCTGTACGGGTCTATGGAGAACGGAGGAACCGCTGCTGACAAGCAAAGCTCTCCAAAGACTGATGAGAAGGATGCTAGGGAGGAGGAGGACAGGACTCTGAGGGACGACAAGTCGGGCCGCGACTCTGTGGATATCAGTACCTACAGTGCGATTGGGGATGACTTTGGTGGAAGCCAAAAGGATGATGATGAGGAGGATGAGGAGGAGGACCACTATGAGCCAGAGTCCAGCTGTGTGGAGATTCCTGGACTGGATATGGAGGAAGACCCGCCCCCTTCGAGGAAGATTTGCTTTAGCACAGAACCAATCAAGGTGAGAAAACCAGCATCAGATTCTACTTCTTGAAGCTTGTTTGTTCATGATCTGATTTATTAAGAGTAATCATCCTTATAATGAAAGATTTGGTGAGTTTGACCTTAGAGCTTGTCTGTCTTAATCACTGTCTTTATTAATTTATTCAAGCTAATCAGACAGATGCTGACATTTTGACATTTGCTTTTCAACACCGCAGATTTTTACACTACTCACACCTTCCCTTTACAATAGCTAGCTGGTGATAATAGGTGCATCCCTGCAGGGCAGCTGACACGAGCTCTATCTGAATATGAAGATCTGAAAATTCAAATGGAGCTGGCCTGTAAATAGAGAGAGGAGGAATTTAAAATGTCTCGAGGTGGTCACACTGTGGTGGAAGATAAAAGGTCAATTTATGAGGATATTGTGGGATATGAAGTGCTTTTGGTTATGAGGAAAAACGACTGAGTTGTTCTTGGACCAGTGAGATGAAAAACTTGGACAGACGAGGAGGAGGAGGAGGAAGAGCTGATTCAAAGCATCTCTCAGTGTTTGGCGGTGGTGTAATGATCCGGAGAGGAACATCAGACTTTTTTAAGCTCAGTCTCTCAGTAATGTTCTGCCTCGAGCTCTGAGATGTGCTGCAGAGACTCTGCCAGGCGAAGTGGGCCCTGACACTAAACATCACAGGCATTCCCTCTTACAGAAATCCATTTCATCTCACTGACTGGGTGCTCCTGTCCCTTATCAGGCCCGCTCAAGTCAAGAAGCTCCTGTTATTTTCTCATGGCTGCACATTGTCCAGCAGTGCTCAGCTACTGCGGCTTCATATTTCAATATTTACAACAATAGAGGCATCCTTTAACATAAAAAATGTTTTATTTTCATCTTTAAAGAAAGTATGTCTAAAAAACACAGAACTCAAAACACAGGACTGTTATTCTTTAATATTATTTTTACAAATTCTAACTTTATTAAAATTCTAAGTTAAATCCTGTAAATGACTAATGTAGCTTTTGCTATGCACACAACATGTAGGCTATTTTTCCACCTAAAAAAAGACAGAAAACAAAAATAGAAAGTATAATTTTAGCTTTGATTTATTAATTAGTGTATGTGGATTTCCATTGCTCACTTGGCGGCAATAATGTTTTTGCTTGTCTATACATATCTCAGTAACCACTGGACAGATTTTAATACAAATCTCAGAGAGGAATCATAGGATTTATACCTAACTAAATAAGTTTTGGAATCAACCCAATTCAAGATGGCCCCTCACAAAATTAGCCAACACAAAATTGCAGAAAACTCAAGGCAATTTCACAAATATTGAGCTACAATTTAGTGGTAGTAGCTATGAGTGATCTCTAACACTTACTTTGTGTCAGCAGATCCCAATATTAAGAGATTCTTTGTCTCATTAACAATAAGCATGAGACAAAATTGAACATTAAAGAAAATTAAGTCTCACCAGCTGTGGAGCAGTTTCAATCATCAGAACGTTGCTTAGCAGGAAAATAAGAAATGTAGGAATTAATCAAATGCCAGTTTAAAACGATAGATGTACAAGTTTCAGAAAAATAAATGTCTGATTTTTAAATAGCTGGGAATGTGGACAAAAGAATAAGAGTTCTGTGCACGCCCTCTGATGGTAACATGGTAACAACTGATGGTTACATCACACTGTCCTCAAAGAGTTTGCTCCCTTGGCTCAGATTTTTGCAGTTGTGAGTAAAAAACTATGAGCAGATGAAGAAAAAGTGTAAAACTGTAAACCCTTAAGTCAAACTGATGGTGCAGCAAACCAGAAAAACAGTATGAATATGAGTGTGTGGACACATGTTGATGTTTGTTAAGAAGACCCTGATATAATACAGTTTACTTATTCGAATCAAACACAATAAATTGTTTAGTTTTATGTAAATTTGTGTTTTTATTTGGACTAATATACAGCATTACTATCTCTTGAAATAGCCACTATGTACATACCAAACAAAAACGGAGTATTTGTAAACCTGTACATGTAGTGGTGATATAGCGTGTTTATTTTACTCAAAATCTGTTGTCATATTCAGAGGAAATATTAAAAATTGCACAAATCCCACTTAAGCCTTCACTGAACTTTGTATGCTCATCATAAAAAAATAATCAAATAGGAAGAATTTTTTTTAACAATGTGATTTAAAAAAGTCATGCTTTGATTAAAAAGCTGATTTTAGATGTGACTGCAGCAGTCGCTGGAGAGTAGCCTCCTCCTGAGTCCTTTCATACTGTATCAGTGTGGCCTTTTGTTATGGAGATTGATGCTGGAGTAGATGGGAGTTGGAAGGGGGTGTGAGGTCAAATGGGAGGGGCTTTATTATGCAGCTCAAATGTCATGCTGTCACTTCTCTCCCAAACAGGAAGTACCCATTTTTAGTGCATATTTCTGCCCTGTGCAACAGTTCAGCTTTTAGCCACAGTTAAAATCAGATAGCAGTTGTAGGAGTCTTTCTTTGTCCCCGATTTCACACCGAACACTCCTCACTTTCAAAAACAAAAAAAAAGCAGCTATGCTCTGGGTGAATTTCACACCCGAATCTGACTGTGTCTCCTCCTCACACTCGTTCTCTTGCTCCTTCTTCTGCTCCCTCTTGCTCTTTGTCACCCGGCTGCTGCTGTCTGTAAAAATAGCAGCATTGTTATCGTCACAGACTTGCCTGGCTTTTGACGGCAGCCTCTTCGTAGCGCACAGGAAGCTGCCTCTCATGTCTTATTTATTTGCTTTAGTTTGTTTGTTTTGGCTTCGTTTTTTCCCACTCAAAACACTCTAGTTTTTGGATGTAGTCTCCTGGCAAGATGTGGTTTTTAAATTATTTATCCAATTTTATAAGAGGAGCTTTTGTTGGGTTTTTTTTTTTTTTCTATATTTTTGTAAAATAATCTCCTCTGGTTTTGTGCTGCACTCCCTCCAAACCAGAAATAATCAGATTTATTTTTCATACACCAGAATCACCTTGCTCACTCATCACCTAGCCTACTCTTACACTTTTTCTGCTGTTGTCAACAACACACACACATACTCAGTCTTTGTTCCTGGTTTCTGCTGCCTACACAGTTTTTTAGCAATCCTTCCAGCATGTTCAAAGAACCATTATTATCCCCTTTCATGCTGTAATTACAAAATAATAACTTTTCCTATATGAAAATACACAGACAGTGTTGAATGTTGACATGAATACAAAGAGAAAATGCATTTTAAGGGTTGCTGCCACAAACGGCAAATCACAACAAAGCCTAAAATGCAAGTTTTGGTCATTTATGGCCACACAGGTCAGCAGGTGAGGGATTGCTCGGGGAGGTGGGGGTAATGCATCACCATATGCCACAGTATCCTTAAACAGTCTTACTTTAAACTCAGTGTCCCTGCAGCATCTCCCACAGTGCATTACTCACAGCCAGGAGTAGTGGGAGATCAGACAGATTAGCAGCAAGGTCATGCTGTCCCACTTCTCAGTCCTGCAGCGGTGGGGTGCACGCGGTCGCGTGGCTCACCATCTCACTCAGGTTACTGCGACAGGCCACGTTATGCAACGACTCACTCATAATGTCTGAGCACTGCTCTGTCTCGCCCAACCTGTCATCAACCTGTCAGACAAAACGCTGGTTACAGTCACATGAGGCTCTGACTGGACTGTGAGCATGAAAATATTTACAGTCAAATTCTTTAGGTTTTACTGGCTCTGGAGCTCAGACTAAACTTAGTGTTGATTTACAGATAAGAAGATTTTGTTTTCTGTTGTAGAAGGCAATTAAACAAATGAAAAACCAAAACAAAATGGCTTTGAAGACAGCTTTACGGTCTATGACTCAGCGCTAATCCAGATTTTTTTTTAAGACTACATAATTTCCAGACACTGCTTTAACCTCTAAGTTTGTTGCAAACAAAATAAAAATCTTAACAGTTTGTCCTAAACTTGCTTTTTTCACTTGGAAATCAAATACATATTTGGGTCTTAAACTTTTGATGTTCTGGTCAGTCAATTTTAATCACTGTATCTTATTGAACTGAACTGAAAAAATTCAACGGTCTAGAAATATGTGGATATTAAACTATATTATTATTGCTCTATATTATAAACCAAATTGATAATAAAAAATACAATGGGAAAATAATCAAGACTTTTTCATTGTTGTGGACCGTAAAGAGTTGAAGGAGGCTGCAATCCCCATGTTCGTGGTAACCAAGAAACATGTCACTGACATTATATCTCTCATTAATCTGATTTTAAAAGCTTATGGACAGCAACACAGGTCACACAGAGATAATTGGATTTGCTTTCTTTAAAATCACATGTACCAATGAAAAAAAGGAAAGACAAGTTCATACGTTGGGTCTCTATAAAACTGTTTTTATTAGCATTTTTAATTTGTGCATTGAAATAGCTGGATGGCTTGGGAAATATATAAAAGGTGCAGCATGTGCAAGTTCAGCCATCACATTCTAAACAAATTAATGTACACAAGGTATTATTAAAACCTCAGCAGATACTTTATTCTGTCCCTAAACTTCCTGTCAGGCTGGCTTATTTCTACAATTAGCTTCATCGTTTAAGATTTAAATGACATGCTTCTTATTTATCCTAATTTTCACACTTCTGCAATAGGTAAAACTGCTACCACTGGATGCTTAAGGTGCATAATATTGCACCTTAAACATTCCAATGTTACATTCCACAGTTGTTCTAAACAAAATTGGACTGAATTTACAAGGATATAAACACAGTTGTGTATGATATGACCAAATCTTAGTTTATTTAACAGTAAAATCACAAAAATGCAGTATAGCAAGTGTGAATTAGTAGCTAACGATGCTGAGTTGTTTACAGACTGGAAAAATGTCAGACCTGTTTTTTGTTGCTGCTTGCTGATGTCTGGAAGAAGATAGAGTTTCAGATAGGCTGAATATTGTCCGATCCTGATCACCAGCTGGTTTATTTATTTTGGTGCATCTCAACTTTTTTGATACAGATTGTTTAAACATTTTTGGAAGTTATTAAACAGGATAATTACACTATTTCTCTTATTTAACAGTAGAGCCAGTAAGTCAAGTATTTCTGAACAGATTAGAATTGGTTTGTGCTATTTGCAATGAATAGAATGTGCTTTACAAATAATACCACTTTCTCTGCTTTGGCAGGTTATCAGTATAATAATGTCCTTCCCCATTTAATATCCTCATATCCCCCACCCATAATACTTAGGTATGGAGATAGCTTATAATATTATCCAAAAAGATGAGCTTGTAGAAAAATGAAAATTATGTTTTAATAAAAAAAAAAATATATATATATGTATATGTATGTGTGTGTGTATATATATAGATATATATATATATATATATATATAGATATGTGTATATATATATATAGATATGTGTATATAGATATGTATATATATAGATATGTGTATATAGATATGTGTATACACACACACACACACACACACACACACACACTTTTAGGTTCACTACCAAGTTTATGCTTCTTTTGGTATATAATTTTGTAACATTTAACTGAACATTTTAATAAAAAAAGAGAAAAATGTTAAGTGAAATCTGAACTTGACTTTACAGAAGTAGCAATTACAACTAAAGGACTGTGGAAACATTTAATGTATAGAAAATGCAAATGTTTCTATAACTCCCATTCAAAAACATGTTATACAGACAGTATAGATAATGCACTGTATAATATGTTCTGTATGGTCACTCAGTCTTATGTGGCTAAGCTGTTTTCTCATGCTACTGTGTCCCTTCCCCATGATCAGCATTAAGCCCAAACATGAGTGTTGACCAAAGGCTTTCTGTCTGAGAAACATGGGCTTTGGCACCAGACAAACCCCTTATATCCGATTCATTGGCAGGAGAAAGATTGATCCAACATGATGACAACCAAAGGCCAAGGCCTTATCTTCTGTTTGCGTGTCGCACATCCAGGATCTGGATTAGCCACCACTTATAGGAGGATTTGGAAACAATTACCTGGCACTTGTTTAACCTGTGCTGGTGGGTGAAGCAATTAATGATGGTGTCATTAGGTCACATGTGCTTAACTGTGACATTGTAGGTAAGCTTCATATGTGCATTCTGACACCTTTAACCGTGGATTGATTACAGAGAACTGTGAACGTAGAAGCAGTCATTTCGTAAACCTCAAACTTTAGGGATATTTAGTTAATTTGTTTTGGCTTATAATAGGGTAGAAATTAAGATTTGAGAAAATGTATAGACAGCATAGCAAGCAGTGGGACGTTGGTGGCTGCAGAGTGCAGAGAAAATACAAACACTATTTCTGTTGGAAAATGGCACCACCTCCACACATCCCATTGGCTAAATCCAAAATTAGATCTGTTTTGGAGTCGAGAGGGAAAGAAGCACAGCAGTCGACATGCAGCTGTGGGCAGTGGGGATGGATGGTGGGGGTTACAGCTTTGCTAGTTTGCACCAGTGTGACACCCAATCACAGCCAGAGGGCCAGCATGATGGAGCCACACTGTAGCAGAAGAGCTCTGCTCTGCTGCCATTTTCCTGTCACAACAACTGCAATGTAAAATGTCACTTTCTGTCTGCCTTTGATATCCTTCAGAGCCCTGAGTGTGTGCTCTTTAAAGTCACAATCTGTTAGCTGGTGAGTGGCTTCAGCTAGCCGCCCACAGAGCTTTTGTAGGACATCCCAGGCGGTTGGTAGCAGAGGGAGGGAGGAAAGGAGTTTCCTGGCCATCTGTTAGCTCCTCTGACCTACTATCTGCCACAACTGGAACAGCATCCTTCTCTAGCCCTGCCCACCCCCTCTGCCTCCACCGCACTGCCTTTAATCCCAATGTTTATCTTTCAATGGCATCCACCTCTCAGTTTGAGGAGTTCACCTACTACTCAACACGCTTAAGTTAGACTGGGTGAGAGGTTACATCATGCAGGATCCTAATTAGACTGTCTGCCCTCTGTGTGGGATCATCATCTGACAGAAGGAAGAAAATCCTCCTGGAAGTGAAAGTGTTCATTTGTGTCAGTAAAGGTTTTTTCCTTGCCTACATGATGGCACCAGTCCTGATTTTGCCATGATATCAGGTCATCCAGTCCATGCTGCCTGTTTCCAATGCTTGGTTACATGCAGAGCCTCTTTGTTGTTTGGGATTCTGCAGCATGGTGACCGTGAAATCAGGGCAACATCAGCCAACCAGCTGTGGCCTCTTGATCTTTAAAGTCAAGAAGTGAAGCGGTACCACGTGAGCATGCAGGCTTGGAGTGCACTGTTGTTTTATGCTCTGCTACTTATTATGGAAACTGTGTTTTGTGTGTCTTTAATCCACATTCTGTTAATCCATCTAAATACAAAGGTAACCTAAATCAAAAGCCATTAGACTTCATTGCTGCTCCCATGCTGTCATGTACAGTAGGGATTCATTCTCCAGGATTTACTGAACTCCCAGTAAACTTTTCAAAAACTCAAGTAATGCAGCACTTAACTAGCATAATACTTTTGACAATTGCTTTTTGAGTTAATTTGTGGTATAATGTCCTTGAAAATATTTTTGTTGCTTATTTTTTCTGAACAAGTGAGCAGCCAATTTTAGACTTGCAAAATCCTACTTGATAACCAGGAATAATGGTATTATTGCATTTACTGAAAAAAGGTTTAGGCTTACTTGTGGAAAAAGAGATTAACAGCTGTTATTAAACCTACAGTGTACATATAGAGCTACAGCCAAGAGATGATTAACTTAGTTCAGCAAAATGATTGGAAATAGTGGGAAACATCTAGTATGAGTAGCTTGTTGATGATAAACACTAGAGCTGTAGCCAAGATATGATTAACGTAGCTTAGCAAAATGAATGGAAAGGATCAGAAGCAGCTAGCATGGGTTTGTGATGAAATGTAAAAAATGTAGAGCTGTAGCCAAGATATGGTTAGCTAGTTTAGCTTAGCAAAATGGCTAGAAGCATTGAAAAGAGCTAATTTGGGTAGCTTACTGGTGAAGGAAAACAATAGTGAATTCCCTTGTCAGTTTGTGGAGTCGGGGAGTATTTCTTAGGAGCATTCGAACTACATTCCAACCTTCACCTATTGTCATGAGCTTTGGGTAATGACAGTAAGTAGAACCATTGCTCCTTCACATTAAGCGGAGCCAGCTGAGGTGGTTTGAGCTTCCTGGACGCCTCCTTGGGGGAGGTGTTTTGGGCATGTCCTTTTGGCAGGAAGCCCCTGGATTGACCCAGGACAAGCTGGAGAAAGTACATCTCCAATCTGGCTTAGAAATGCCTTGGGGTCCTGCTGGAGAAGTTGATGGAGGTGGCTGGGGGAGAGGGCGGTCTGGGATTCCTTAATTGGGATGCTGCCCCTGCAACCCAGATCTGGATAAGCGGGAGAAGGCGAGGCGAGGAGTCAAGCTAATGGTTTTAACGTGAATATTTGACCGAAGAGCAAATTTCTGACACTCAAATATCAAAAATGTTAGTCAAGTAAATGCTGTTTATTTATATACAGAATTATTTTTGTTACACAAACTTTTGCAAAACATCCTTCACACAGCAGGTGAACCACATTCCAACATTTTTCATTGCTTTAGTGTATTCAACTATAAAGTCTATAAAAAAATAACTGATGCTGTATAAAAGTATTTCCTGGAATAGCTATAACATTTTTGAGTTTTAAGTTGTTTTAGGTACCTGATATTGATCAATTTAAAGTTAGTCTTTTTTTTCTCATGGGTAAGGAAAGCCTAAGACTAAAAGCAACAACGTTCAATGATGCATGACAATAAGATATAGATTCTTGAAAGTAGTGGCTGGTTTTACTTCAGAGGATCTGTCAAAGAGAGAGACTATTCTGTGGGGTTTCCAGGGAAACGAGGGGCCCACACTGTACGACTGAAGAGCAGCAAAACTTTCACAGTGGTCATTTTTTAAACACTTGCTCTTACCAAGTGGCAAGTTGGAGAAACAAAACAAAAAAAGACTCAAGAAAAAAAAGTGTGAAAATGTTTTACTTGTGAGAACAGAGCTTGTTGAAAGGAAAGTTGTGAGAATTGAATCAAACAAATCAATGATGGAGTGAGAGGAGAAGGTCCTGCACTGAATTAGTGTAGCTAGTGGAGTGTGTAAGGTGCTGCATACATAAGTACCTTGGAAGACAGAAAGTAAGGCTTTTAAAGACCCAACTTTCTGTGTGTGTGTGTGCAGCAGCTGCAGAAGGCCTCCATTAACATTCTGGAGGTGGTTATGTAAACTGTCATGCTGTTAGACTGGAGTGAATGTGGGAAGTTGAGCCCTGAAAACAGAAGCCTCTGTCTCCATGAGAGCGACTCCAGTGGCTCTGATTGATTTTACCCCCGTGTGTTTGATTACAACTGTGAAATGATACCGCTCAGAGGCCTCGAGGAAATGCTGCGGATCTCTCTGTCGAAACAGTCGATTAAATTGAATTGCATTATGTCTGCACCGACAGAAGTGGTCACTTATTATCAAACCATGAATTCAGTTATGTGCCTCCACTGTATTCATCTCCACAGGCTCTGATCATTTGGTTATATGCTGGAATCTCAGGAATTAAAGAGAAATACTGGACTTAACATATCTATACACTGAGCATACCAAAGCATTTGTGTATTTTCTTACTTTAAAAGACTTAAAAAATATATACTTGCATAAAAGAACATGAGCCAATGCTTGGCATTAGAACACATCTGAGACTGTGTGGCAGGCGCATTTTTGTGTTTTCTCTGAGATCAGTTGATGCAATCTATTATCAAAAATGCTTAAAATTTAAAATTCCTGAAGCAATCATCAGTTTGCCATGCAAATTAACTACGAACCAAAAGTCAAGCTCCAGTTTGCAGTTTTGATTGCAGTAAAAAGATTCAGTCAGTGCTGATCAGAGTGCACAGGAAGTGAATCTGTTTTCATTATCAGTTACTATATTTGGAGGAAATGTGAGAACTGAGATGAGAAAGTGATAACGCTGCACGTCTGGAAAGGAAAGAAACATCCATCTTCAAAAACAGCAGAGATGATGAAAGCGATGCATATTTAGCATAAGTTTTTTTGCATAACGGCCAGTTTTTGCATAAACTAATTGTCTAGATTCCAGGTTTTAGTCGATTGTCTGGTTGAATCCTGCAGAACTCCCTTTGAAATGTCAGTGGTTTTGATTTAAGTGACTAACTGATGTACAGATTTCCGAATCACCACTCTAATCTAGTCTGTCTCCTCCTGCAGGTGTTTGCCACCTATCCCAACGAGGACTATGACAGGCGTAATGAAGACGTGGATCCCATGGCAGCATCAGCAGAATACGAGCTGGAGAAGAGGGTGGAGAGGCTGGAGCTGTTTCCTGTGGAGCTGGAGAAAGGTTTTTGTCTCAACTCTTCCTGCACAAGTTGTGGATTTAGGTTTGGATTTACAGCTGGAGGCAGCCAGTTTGCTGGGTTGTGGTATAAATAGAATATAACTTATCCTCATTAGAAGGGTTAAATTGCTTTTGTAAAAGGCCTGGAGACTTCATCTTCTGCTTTCTGCCAGCTATCCTGCTTTTCATCAGGCAGCAGAGGTGAAATGGTGCAAGTCTATTTAAATTTCTCCCTCTTGAGCCACAATGAACGCTTTCGCTCAACATTACAGTGCATTAATATATGCACAGAGGACAGGAAAGGCTATATGTATCACTAATGGGCTACTGTGTGCACTGGCTGCATAGGGAAAATGAAAGTTAAACTGTGTAATTATTACTTCAGTACTTTGCTCCTCGGGCATGAAATCTGTTTCATATTCTGATTTAACTTTGCTAACTAAAACAAGGCGGTGTCATTCCAAGACCAAATGAAGGTTATTCTTTGCCCCTAGCTACAAATGTTTGTACTTGTTTTATTACACTTAGTAATGAATTTTAACTTGATGACATCACATTAAAATTAAAAAGTAATGCTGTTTTAGAAATCTTTTCATGAGGTTCCTCTTCGTCTTCTGGTTTAATTCTTTTGCAGATATATTTGTTATATTTTTAAAAGATCTCTGCTATTTGTATGTGACTGTTCTCTGTTTGAATTACTTGAATATCATTAATTACACTCCTTGTAATGTAGAATTGAACAATATTCATGCCAAAAATATTAAACTCTTAACAGAATTCAAATAAATTACACTTTCCCTGATAGAAAAAACAAGCAGGAAGAAAAAAGGTTGTTATTTAACCTGCACTTCTTAAATTAGCTAAATACTTTTGGCCTTTCCTGTTGAACAATTTTTAGATGAATCAGACATAAAACACAAAACCAGCTACATAGTTTATCAAAATGTTTGATCTTTTTACCCCACTTTTATTTTGATAGGCTACTTCCTTTTTGCAGCAGTCTGAATTTGCATGTTAGCTAAACATTTAATTTAAATTGATCTTATTTGTGTTTAGATGAGAACATTTTGATTTAACTTCATAAATTGAGATTTCATTTTATAATTTAAGTTTTGAATCTAAATAAAAATATATAATTTAAAATATTTAGGTTTAACTGTATAACTAAGCTATTGGATAGTTATTCACAGCAGATCAAATCTTATCTGCAGTTTATTTTTCTTTCTGATTGAGTAAGGATCTCTCATGCTTTAAGGGAAAATGGTTGTTTATTATTTCATAGCTGCTGAACTGTTTGCAAATGTTTACTCAGTTTTTTCATCTAGGGAAAGTCCTAACATTCATGCTTTTCTCCCAGTGGTGACATCATTATATGACCAATATAACCACTGGTGTGACCCTCCCTCTTTTCTTTCAGATGGTGACGGTCTGGGGATCAGCATCATTGGGATGGGTGCAGGAGCTGACATGGGTCTGGAGAAACTGGGCATCTTCGTTAAGACGGTTACAGATGGGGGAGCAGCTCACAGAGACGGAAGGTCAGTTCATTTTTCAGTTTGACCTTTGACTTTCTTAAAAAAAAAAAGACTGCTGAACCATCCCAGTTCAAACTGTGAATCCTATCCTGAGGTTGGAGTATTATTTGTAGTTTTATTCCCAGCTGTGAATGCTTATTTTGCTTCCAGGCTGTGGTAAACTGTAGGTTCTGCTGCCAAAAATAAAATTCACTTGAATGCAGTTTGGGTTGTGTGGGTTTGAGTATAAAGTAGACAAGCAGAACTAAATTATTTGTGTAAACTGTTTCTGCAGGATCCAGGTGAACGACCTGATTGTGGAGGTGGATGGGACCAGTTTGGTGGGAGTCACTCAGAGCTTTGCCGCCTCCGTACTCAGGAACACCTCAGGAACTGTCAAGTAAGAGTCATTTCCATTTTACACGCAGGACTGACTTCTACCACATCCTGCCCATTCAGTTAACCAGACTTTAGATTTATATCGCAACTCTCCCGGGGTCATGATTATAACCTTCTGCATTTAAGAGCTCTTCTTTGAAACAGCCTGAAAAAGGCCCAAAGACTAAAAGCCACAGAAAACCCTGTTATCAGCAACAAATACAGTCGGCATCAGAAGTATCAGTTTAAAATGCCAGGAGTCTATTTGTAGCTGTTGCTCTTTGGAGTTTTGGTGGCTCTGACTGTTGCTCTGAGCTCCTTTTGTTGTCCAGGCTCATTCATAATTCAGAGTTTAGTGGTCAGAGCTGTTGGGATCATTCCTTAGTGTTGTGTGACTTCTGAAGATCAGAGACCTCCATAGATTGGCTCATACATTATGGATCTGCTGCAGTGACGACCGAGACCAACGGAGCTCAGACCTATTTAAGAAAAACGTCGGGAAGACAAATAGCCTGAACAGGAAGTGTGTTAGTGAGCATTTAATTATGAACGCCAAGAGACAGCGGCGGCTGTTTTAATAACAATCTGTTGATCTGTGATGATTCAGTGTAATTTTCTCTGTTAACTTTAATTTGAAAGAGATTTGTAACTCTAATGAGGGAACCTATAACATCTATAATGAGCTTTAAGAGAGGCAGGATTTGATTTGAAGGAGTGGAGAGAGGATCTTTGTTCAGTAGTAAACAGGAAGCTATTTTCTCTCATCACGCTGCATTAATACCTTTAACTACACCAACTCAGGAAGGCTGAGAGCTGTTTATCATTTCTAGAGAACACTCATAGAGATTATCTTCAGTTTACCTTCATACTTGCTGTGCACTCAGAGTCCTAACTGATGGACGTGTAACAACAGGTTTGTGATTGGCCGAGAGAAGCCGGGCGAGCAGAGTGAAGTAGCTCAGCTCATCCAGCAGACGCTGGAGCAAGAGCGCTGGCAGAGGGAGATGATGGAGCAGCGCTACAATCAGTACATGGACGAACAAGAGGTTAGTCTGTCGGATGTGCACAATCCGTAGCGGCCATATTGGTTCCAGACCTGGATTGCATTTACCCATTTAGGCCTGTGAATCATTTTAGCATACCAACAGCGCTAATATCAGACACTTTATCAGACCTTTGCTGGAGTTGCATTACAAGATTGAATAATTGCAATGTTGGTTCTAGGTCAAAAAACATTGGTGGTTGGATTTACAGACCTGGAATCAGTGGTGATGCTCAATCAGAACAGAAAAGTGAAAACGTTTTCTAATCCACCTTCCTCTTATGTTGTACAGTTCTGCAGTCAAACTTCCTGATTCATACTACAATACAAAGTAAAAATAGACTTAATTGTTGCAGCTTAAGCAGATTTTTGCATGAACTTTAATCTACATAAATGTAAAATACAACTACTTTTCACCTTCACAGCTCGTTCAGAAACAAAATAGTACCTTAAAAAAGAAAACAGCTTTTATTTGACGTGCTCAGTTTGTCCTGTTTCTGCTTAGCTCTCCTTTTTAGGATTATATTATTTATCTCACTACAATAGCAGACATCCAGAGTGCACTATCAGCATCATCAGACAGTAAGCTCAGCTCAGAAATGGGGCCAAATCAGGATGACTCAGATTTTGTGTCGGTGCCCTCTTTGCTTCGTTAATCAGTTTTTGTCTCTGCACAAAACACAAATTTTGCTTCCTCATAATACCAAAGAGGAAATGTCCCATTCATGTGGTTCATTTAAAATGTTGTTTTTTTAAATGCAAAATAATTAGTGACCATTTGAGTTGTGCAACATCTAGTGGTCATTTGGTGTCAGTGCACACAAGAACAACAATTAAATAACTTATTCTTTATGGGACTCTATTCAGATTTTAAATATAAAATGTTATTTTACTTACTTGGAAACACTATTCTTTTAAATAATCTGTGAAGTTTTTATGCAAAACTTAATTACAGAGATAATAGTAATATGATTTTAAATGCAGTTTTCAGTTGTCCTTATTGATTTTATAGAGCTGCTCAACTTAAAATATGAGGAAAAATTAATTTGAGCAAAAACACAATCTTTATTGTAGATGTTAAAGTCATCTATATCCAATCTAAAGAAATCTGCACTTTTAAAAACTGTTTTAAATTTAACTTTATCTTCTGAATTTGTTTCTAATCGCTGCAGGGTGGCGAATATGGCACAGACGAGGAAGAAGATGAGGATGAGGAGGCCAGTCCGCCTTATCCCAGTGCCATCGAGGTGTTTGACTTGGCAGAGAATGAGGACATGTCCCCTCTGGAGACAGATCCTGAGAAACTTGCCCATAAATACAAAGAGGTGAGACACAACTGCTTTAAAATGGGACATTTCATCTGTAATCACAGTTTGTCTCTGACGCTCCTACGGGTATTTAAAAAAAATTTTTTTCTTCCTTAAAGCTCCAAATAAAGCATGCTGTGACTCAGGCTGAGATCCAGCAGCTGAAAAGGAAGGTGAGATTGAAAATTTAGATTACATTTAGAAGTAAATTTACAAAATAACTTAAAGTAGTTCAGTGGGAGGAAGAATCTGAGGAGTTTGTCTGTTTATGAGATGAAAACCGTTTCTTCACTGTCCTCTACAGCTGCACCACGCGGAGCAGGAGAAGCAGCGCTGGCGGATGGACAAAGCCCAGCTGGAGCAGACCCTACAGGAGAACAAGGAGCGCATGGAGAAGCTGGAAGGCTACTGGATGGAGGCTCAAAGCCTGTGCCAGGCAGTGGATGAGCACCTGAAGGAGACTCAGGCTCAGTATCAGGCCCTGGAGCGCAAATACAGCAAAGCCAAACGGCTCATTAAGGAGTACCAGCAGAAGTAAGGCAGTCCGACTACAGACATGAAGGCTGAGTTAGACCGATGTGTTTGATGCTCTGATTTGATTCTTTTTACAGGGAGATTGAATACCTTAAAAAGGAAACCCAGCGTTGTGCACAAGTTGGAGCTGAGGCCTCTCTTCTGAAGGAGGAGTCGGGACAGCTCCAAGAGCAGGTAGAGGAGGTAGCTTAACATTTTTAAAAGTTATCACATAACACTTATATCAAACCTTTAAGATGAGTTAGTGTAGTTTTTTATGAAGTTATATTTTTCTTTTGCACGCAAGGAATTTAAATTTTGTTGGTTCATTAAAAAAAGGTCAAATTCATTATTCCACAAACCTACAAAAAAAACTTTGCTCAGATATTTTTGACAAGATTTAGTCTCAATTTCCTACTAAGTAATTACAGAAATGTATTTTTCATGTTGATCATAAGTTTAGATAAAATGTGTTCTGTTATAGTTTGTTTAGAATAATCTGTATAGTCAGGGCAGGTCAGCGATGTACAAAAATCTGAAATGAGTTTTGGGTCTCTTTGATCGCTTTGTTGTCTGGTTAGTGAAACCAGGCTGTCAGGGGCGATGATCAGACATTCTGTTGAGTTTAGTTGAAGGATTTTAGACCCAGTCTTCAATTTCTGTCAGTCACTTAAATAGGTTTGACAATTTAAAAAGCTTAGAGTCCCTAAAAAAGCAGGACAGCTGGATACGCTCAGCATAAATCGGTAGGAGATGCCATTAAATCTACTAATTAAAATCTACTTACACTTGTAAATAACTAATTCCATCTAAATAGCTATGAAATGCAAAACTGACTACAAAAGTTTATGAAATAACGTCATGGATTATTTGAGTAGTTTTAAGACAGCAGCCACAGACCTTGGTGTTGGCTGGGCGCAGACAACTAGCTGTTCTCTCATCAAACGTTAAGGAGGTTCATGAATTTGGCTCAATGGTTCCTGCCAGCTTAAGGAAGTCCTCAAGTTTTTTATATTCTGGATTTTTCAAATGAGCAGAAGTCATTTTAGTTTAAATGAAGCTAGTCATATGTTATTTTTTAAAACTCTGGTGTAAACATATCAAACAGAGAAAACCCAGCATGACCCACAATGCATCACGTCTTAACATTGTTTCCTGTCTTCCAGGTGGCTGACCTGGAGTGCAGGGTGGAGGAGCTGAAATCTGAACCTTTATAAAAGCCTTTTCCATTACATGTAAAACTTCACCTGATGAAGCAGTGTTATTGTACTCAGACTGAACTGCAGGGTATTTTTATTTTTGAGCGTGGTCATAAACTCTGTGTCCTCAGGCCTCGTATTTCAGCCACTTTTAACCATTTTTTTCTGTTAACATCGATTGGAACGTAAAGGGAGATGTTTTACGATCATAAAGACTGTTGAGCTCTAGACGTACCATTCCTTTTTCATTTCCAGAGGTCAGTATATTTTCCCCTTTTAATTTGTTGTTTTGTGACAGACCAAGCTGTTGCTTTTAATTGCCAAAAACAAACCCCCCCTTGTTCTTTTTGCCTAGTTTTGTGCTTTTATTTTAGTTTTTGTACAGATGTGATGTGTGCTTTAACAATCAGTTTGGTCTGTAAAAACGTTAATGTGTATAACATTTAACATAATGTAAACTGAAACTGATGGTTGTATATTTTACGTGACGAGGATGTGTAAAGTGGAGGGAGATTGCACTGAAGAAGACGTCAACATGGCGGTTCACGTGGACGGAGGACAAAATGGGAACAAGTGTGACATGTCTTCAGAATTGTAGAAACATTAACCCAACCTTTGTAGGGGTCTTGTCACTTAACCTTGAGAACCACTTGCTGCCTACCTTTCAGAAGTGTTTGTGCATTTTCTTTTTTTACACACTAAAACTCAAGTGACCATTCCTCTGGTTTCACCCTTTCATAAAAGGACCTCTGAAACAAACCACAACGTCTGTGCCACAACGGATCTCTGTATTTCCCCTCAAATGGATGTTATTAAGGACTTATGTAGCTGGAGTTACTTAGGAATACAGATATACGAAACATTACAGGAATGTGACATTTTTAGAAGCCAGTACCAGCAGCAAAGTTTTAGTCTCGAACCAGCAGCTGCACTTGACACTCGCTGTGTGCGGCGTATGGAAAAACACTGCCAGGTTTCTACCTGTTTCAGTTTCTGCACAGTTTTAAACAAGTCTACTTGTATCACCTGTCATACCAGTATGTTTGTATAGTTCAGGTCAGACCTAAATATTTTCAATTTACGTAATATTTATAATATAGTCAAGGTGGAAATGTGAGCTAATGAGGAAAAAAAAACACTGACGAGCAAAGCAAAAAGGTAATCAAATAGACAAAACAGTACTGTCATGTTGAAATAAGCGTAGTAGATCTGGGTGAAAAACGACCTAGAATTACATGATTTAAAAAAAATCAGGCATGGTTATGACTATTTTCATAAATATTAAGGCTTGTACAGTGCACACGCTTTGCATTGTATGTTTTGTGGAATAAATGGTCAACAGTGATGGTCAAAATGGTTGTTTTATTTCAAAGCATAAGAAAAATGATTTAAGTGCAGAAAATGGTCTGAATGTACAGTGCAAAAAGCTCAAACCTGGAATTCATTGCTTCCATCCAATGCATCAGATTTTTATGTAAACTTAAGGAATCTTGACTGCTCCAAGAAGGTCCTTCACGCCTGTCTTTTGTTAGTTAATTTTCTACTTAGTCCCTGACCATGACAACATTTGCATGGGACTTAAAAAGGAAGACAAAAAAGGCCAAATTACTAAATTGCCACTTATGTGTCAACACAAAATTGGCTCATCCCTTGAGTTTAGGCGCATTTTTATGTCCAATTGATTCTAAAGTCAGAGTTAAATAGAAAAAACTTTCAAAATGTTAAAGTAATAAACTGAAAATAGGTGGAAAAAATAGCCAGTTTCCCAAAAACACTTTACCATATTGAAGATTACAATAAAGTCTGGATTCTTGAAGACGAAACAAAGAAGGATTTAGGACGTTTGCCCAGTACTACAAACATGTGTTAAGCCATTTAGGTCCTTTTGCACAAATCCGAGTTATTTCACAGAGCTCAATCTACACATGCACCTTCTGATGGTGTCTCCTGAGATGATAATTCCTAGAAAAGCTCTTTCCACACTGAGTGCACTTGAACATTTTCTGTCCCAAGTGAAGCAGCTTGTGAGCTTTGAGGCTCTGCAGGCGGCTGAAGCTCTTACTACACTCGGTGCAGTTGTGCGGCCTCACGCCCGTGTGCTTCCTCTCGTGTCTCGTCAGGTCTCCCGACTGCCGGAAGCTCTCGCCGCAGTGGGTGCACAGGTAGGGCTTCTCCCCAGTGTGAGTCCTGAGGTGCACGTTGAGCTGGCCGACGTACGAGAAGCATTTCCCACAGTGGGTGCAGCTGTACGGTTTCTCACCCGTGTGAATGCGCTGGTGTTGCTTCAGGCCGTACTGATTTGAGAAGCCCTTCCCGCAGTCGGTGCACAAATACAGAACCTTCAACTGCCTGAAGCAGCCGTGAGATTTGAAGTCTTTGGAGTTTGCACAGTTAATTCCACAGTGTGGACATGTGTATTTCCCCTCCTCCTCCAGCTGCTCCATTAGGCTGTCTGGATCATGTGACAGAAACTCGACAGGGTGATGTCTCTTGATGTGCTTATGGAGGTAACTCCTCATGGTGAAGGAGAACTGACAGAAGGAGCATGGGAAGAGCTCAGACGTGTAGTGATACTTCACACAAGACTTGTTTTTCTGGTGCTGTTTTAGCTTTGTAGACAAAGAGAAGCTTTTACCACAGCGGTCACAGCTGTATGACTTTGTCTTTGCATGCTCCGTCTGCTCATGTCGTTTCAGTAAACCAGACTTTTTAAAAGTTGCCTCACACTGTCCACACTTAAATTGCTTCAAAGTGCACTTGTGAGACTTGAGATCATCTGGGTTTCCACATGTTAGTTTACAAAGATTGCAACTAAACCACCTGTGTTTCACTAACGCTGTATTTCTGCCAGCAGGCACCTTCGGCTCAGCAGAGCTGTCAGTCTGAGTAGCACTAGCTGCTTTGCGTTTTGGTGCCACAAGCTTGGTTATGGCAGAAACTTTAGATCTGGCTCTGAGACGCTGAGGCCTGCGCGAGGAAAGGTTCTGGACTGCGTTGGTAGTTTTTACAGGAGGGACCGAACTACTTCCTTGGGTTTCAGCCAAGGTGTCCTCTGAGTGAACCTGGTTTATGTGCTGCAGCAGAGCGTCCACCGAAGCAAAAGATATCGAACACTCAACGCAGCCAAAAGGCAACGTAGCAGCACCGTCGGAATCCTCAGTTACTTTCTTTCTACCTCCGTTTCTTTTTTGATGACTCTGCAGGTGCCTGTTCAGGTCATGGTACTGTCCAAAACATTTCTGGCACACGGAACAAACGTACGGACGTAAATTCTCGTGAACATTAGCCCTGTGCTTTTTGAAGGATGCTTCATTTGTGAAGCTCTTCTCACAAAGTGAACACACTAACTGACACGCTTCTGCCTCATCAGTCAAATTATTTGCAGCATCAGTAACGTTCTCAGCTTCAAGGGGATTCTCACTTCCATTCATCTCTTTTTTTCCCTCTGATTCTGCTGCTTCGCCAGTATTAAGAAGCTCCACTCTTGATGCTAAGCTCTCAGTTTCAGAGGGGATTTTATTCTGATTTGAGGCTTTCGTGAAGGCCGGCTTTCTGTGAACAAGCTGGTGTCTGATTAAGCCAGAAGCCTGGCTAAAACTCCGCCTGCAATGCGGGCAGCAGTAAGGACGTTTGTTTGAGTGGACACACAGCTTGTGCCTCCTGAGGTGAGGTATTTGCTTGAAAACTTTCCCACAATCCTCACATGTTTTGGATTTAATAGAATCAGCAATTAACGTCACATCTGTTGGGGAGTGGTCCACCTGTGCACCATAAAGAGGACTATTATCAACTTCCTCTGCAGCTTTAGGTTGTGTGTGAAAGTACTCTACATGTCGGAGGAGGAAGGCCTCTGTAGTGAACGAGAGCAGGCATTCTGAGCACAGGAATATCGGATCTGACGCAGACTGACCGCGATCTGAAATATGGAAGGGATAGATTCAACTGATTAGTTCACTTAAAATCAAAAATTATTTCTCAGATTTGGAATGGAAACAGTACCTGTTCTATTTCGTTTCAGAAATGTCTGGTTCCAAGCTTTGCTGAAATGTGCATGCATTTTGTTGCTAGGCCACACAGTGAGCTCATCTCCAGTAGGTATGGAGCGACAGCAGTGGAACAGGATGCTGCCTTTGTACTGGATGGCCAACAGGTTCGCTTCATCTACGTTTCGAGCAAAGCTGACATACCTGAATAAGAGTAAAAAATACAAAAGGAGGGTTAAAGTTAAATAACAGGTGTAGTAAAAGTTTAGGATGGATCTCATGTAGCTTCAAAATTTGGAAAGTAAAGCTAATTTTAAAAAGAAAAAGAAAAATGGGGCTTTTTTATGGCCAATAGGGGGCAACAAATGTAAAATAATGCTCTCATTGTAATGGCTCCACATAGAGTAAACAATAAAGTACTTGTTTGAGAAAGAGGCAAACATTTGTTTTTCATGCAAAACTTTTAACATTTGTCAAAAAAAGTATTTTTAATTTAAATGTAAAATAAGGATTATAATACATCAATTTAAATAGTAACAACACAAGAAAAGGATTGACTACAGAGGACATTTTCATCCTCTTTTCATTCTTTGTACATAAATATAGCTGTGTTTGCTACTAATGCAAGTTCTGACTTTTAATATCTTAAAAGCAAAACATTCAAATGAACAAACAGACGTAGCTGTTCAGAGTTTACCTCATCCAGTTTGATAAGGTATCTTTAGCAGCATCGATGTATTCATACTGGCCTTCTCCTTTGTGAATCTGTAAAGAAAGAAAGAAAAAACAATGTTAAGACAAAACACATTCAAATTGAAGTCAGGACTCATGATCACTCTGATACTTTCAGTTTAACTCCTCTTCTCTCACCTCCCAGGAGAAGTCACTTGACATGGCATTTTCCCTTGTTGTCATTTCCCCCTCAAATGGGCCAAAATGCATTCCTGGTGACACCACTGGTCCGTGATTTATGACCCCGACTCCTGCACCAGGAATACTAGATCTACCTATCATCAGGCCGAAAGGCAACGTGAGAAGAGCTCGCTGAGGGACGTCCAAGCTTGTTTGAAAGTCAAGAACAAAGGATGGACCGATGATGTTATCAGAATCACTTTGGTCCTGGAAAAGAGTTAGACACTCCTCACAACCTGGAAATGTCAGAGGAAGAAAAGAAGAAAGTGCTTAAATCAGTTACAATTATGATGAACGTTGAGTGGCGTTCAAAGTTTCTGTACCCTTCAGAAATTTCAAATGAGTAAGAAAAAGTATTCAAAATAAACAAAGTGGGACACTATATTTTTAAAGGAGGCAAACAATATGCAAAACATTTTTTCTTAAAAGAATCTAGTGCAGCAAGACATGTAGGAGCTGATGAATGATTAGAGGCCAGATTGGGACAGTTTTCCCAAAATCAATCATAAGCTCTGTAGTTTATATCACAATAACAATCAAGGAAGTTGTTACAGCTGACATATGAGGATAGGGGAAGATCATGGCCTGTTTGAGCCATCAACTTGCTGTGAAGTAGAAAAATATGTTTTCACTTACAGAAGCCATTAGGGCCCTCTGGGGATTGATCCTGCCCCACAGTGTTCAGCAGCCTCTGGATTGGTGTTTCTGCTGGCTCTAAATCAGATACCACTACAGGAACAAAATAACAATCAATCTTACAAAACGTAAACGAATACTAATTTCTCTGGATAAAATCGGGGGTTATCATACTACCTGCTGGGGTGCCACTATCGGGGAGGGCCTCCTCAATTACAACAACCTCCTCGGTTTCCTCAACCAACTCCACGTTGTTGTCCATGTCCGACATGAGTCAAACCTCTGAGAGATTGAAAGGGTTAAAAAATAGTGTCTCAAAATTGTAAAAAAACCAAAAGACATACGAAGTAGTGTTAGCTAGCTAAATTAGCTTCAAACTTAAAACTGATTTAGCTTAATATTTTTGCAGTATTTTAATACATAATTTCAGCTGTGAGACATCTTAAGGGAAAAGTAACTTGTTTGCCCTTGAATTCATAAGATGTTTATACGTACAGTCTTCCAGTAACATGGCAGCTAGCTTCATGTAGCTAAATAATAATGCGTCTTATGCAGATACGGATATACTTTGTCTCTAGGTAAAAATTTCTACATGAAAAAATAATCACAAACCTTTATAAATCCGTCGCTTTGAAGCAAGTATTTAGATTTTTCCTACATTGTTCTCTAAAAATGTTTTTAGCATAAATAATCTTCCTGCCTAAAGTTGCTTCTCCGGAAGTAAAAGTTCTCTTCCGGGATCAAGGCGCATCGTTTTTGCTCCATTCCTAATACAAAGGATAACGCTTAGTGAGATGGCGTGTATTGCGATTGTTCGCCTATTTCATTGCATAATAGTAAAATGTCACCAGGATTTATAAAATCAAACGTCCAAAATATTTGTCTGTTGAAATCTTCAGGTGTATGAAATATCTATTGTTTGTGTGTATCATCAGCGCCGCTGGTGTAGTGGTATCATGCAAGATTCCCATTCTTGCGACCCGGGTTCGATTCCCGGGCGGCGCACGTTTTTTAATATTGCTCTTTTTTTGTTGAAACGTTAATAAATTATGTTTCATGCAGATATAAACATTGAAGTAAAGATAAGGAATCCAAAAGCGCAATGCTTAATTAAAATATATGAATTTGACTAAATGGCCAATTTTCTACTGAACAATGTTTATTTTTCAGGCAGAGGACATAAAGGGAGATTAGGTTTTTATAGTATAATTACATTTCTGTAAATTTCATATATTAAAAGATAAAAGAGCTAAGTAGAAAATTGAATGAAGCTAAGGGGACTGTTTTCGACGGGGAAACACATTTCAACACACCACCTCCTCATTTTTTATTAGATTTGCTAACGTATGTGGGTTTTTTTTTTTTGGTGAATGTTAAAATTAATGATCTTTTCAAATTTGAAGTCATTTAACGTGTATTAAATTGATTGAATGGTGGAATGACATTGGAATCAATTATTATGGATTTTATTAAATTCTTTGATCTTTCGTGTTATTTGTCCAACTGAACCTGCAGTAAATTATTAATGTTGTGATGTCAGGAAACCGCCACAAGAGGGAGACTGTCAGCAGAAGCAGACACCAAAGACCAAAAAGTCACAAGATAGTTCACTGATTTGTACTACCATCCTTGCTAAATACGCCTCACTTCCTTAGGTAGTTGTTTTCAAACATTACTGCCTTGATTTATAATGAGCTTCTTTAGAAATTACAGTATTTAACATATCCTAAGTATGGTCGAATAGTGGTTTTACATTAAAGAATTAGTGTTCTTTAATTTACTGTTTATTTTTCAAGGTTTTTTGACTAGAAACGCTATAACTTCACCTTATTGTATTGACAGTACAGTTGCCCTATACTGCTGACAGTGCTAAATTCACCTACCTCAGTTTGTTGTTCTAAATATCTACTAATTTATTTGAAATTGGCTTCTTTATAAATTACAGTTATTTTGTCTTACGTATGGTTGAATAACTGTTTTATATTTGCTCATTAGTGTCCTAAATTTAGTTGATTTCAAAGTCACTTCCGGGTCAAACTGTTGTTTGGTCACTCTGCTACCATCACCTCCCTCGATGTCCACGCTGACCAACTGGTCTCTGGAGCTAAAGAATTTACAGTGAGAGGTGAGCAGCTCCAAGTGATTTTAAGACATTAATAGAAATGATCATGAAGAAAACTTGTGCAGGAAGAAAATATTTTCTATTGTAATAATTTTGCTTTAATGAAGGTTGGCCCAATTTCAAAACATGAAACCTTTCAGGTTTTACTGAATAGGCCTAAATGTCCTTCCTAAAATAATCAAATGTGAAGTCCAATCAATCTTATATTTTCTTCCTTCATCATTAAGAACAAGTCATGACTGGATTTATTTTTATAATATTTGCAATATTTTTGCACACTTTATAGTGGTTCCCAAAGTGGACCTCACTGTGAGTCACTAAGCATTAATCTTTAAATGATACCTAGAAATAAGAAATATTTCCTAACAGAAGTTTGTTTTTGTCTATAATTGATCTACTGTATGTATAAATGGATCTATAATTGGATATAAGCAGTACAATATGAGATAAAGCACTTAATGTTTTTATTATACTGCTGATTATTTTGCTTTTTAGCACGATTTTATAATTCAACCAGTGATATTTGGGGTTGTAAATCAATTTCAATGTATTTTTGTGGATCAGAGGCTAAATCTGGAAGCTGCTGGTTTAGAGTTCTCATCTTGCACTTTTTGGAGTCTAAAAATAATAAAACTTGCTCCACTTTCCAATTCTTTTCATATCTGAATGAAAGCAGCTCAGATACATTAGAAAAAAAAAAACCCCATATCGTGTTCTATATAAAGGTAGAGGCATGCTGGAGGTCAGAGGTTATGAGCCTTTCCTTAATGGGCTCACATTTGTTCAGTAAGATACATGTTAATTGTGGTGCAACAAAAAAATATTGTATGTGTTTCTGTGGAAACATTAAATATCTGAAAAGTTTATCCTAAATTCCAGAAAAAGATCCCAACCTTTTCTTTTTTTAAAAACTTCAACCTGTTTGAATAATTTCTGATTATTGACCATATGTCTCTCAGAGAAAAAACTGTTTTAGTGTTCAACCCATGAGTCAGACATAAACATTCCTAAATGTGCAGTTTTGATTTTTAAGCAGTAAAATTTGATCGCATGGTTACCGCCATTAAAAAAGAAATAATTCTAAACCTGTAAATAAGCCTAATAATTGCTCATTGATGGAATGTTTATACAATTTGAAGTTTGCGCACATGGATCAAGTTAAGGGTTTTGACTTTAAACACTGCAGTTCTGTGCTGTGTGTAAAAATCAACAAAACATGCAGCTGTGATGAAGGACTGGTCAAGATCTGGAACATGGAGAACGCATCACTGCTCAGGGTGAGAATATCACTTATTTATAGGCAAAAACACAAATATGAACATCAGAAAAGCTTAGCTCGTATGCTAAATTATTCATTTCTGCTCATGCTTTCTCTACTTCTCTGATTAATGCCCACAGAGGCTCAGTCAAGTGTTTGTTTGCCAAAGTGTTCTGGGATTACACAGACCCATTGTGGGGGGCTGTGGTGGCTGAGAGGAGGATTCAGTTCCTGAGAGATCTGCTGATTTAGGCAGAAAGTTTTTGTCTCCATTAAAAGACTCAGCAGGAGTTCACCAGCACAAAAGACTGTCAACTCAAAAGGTTCAGAACCAAAGAGAACGGGATGCTCAGCTGTTTGTCAAATTATAAAGATGCTTTAAATCTGTTCATTTTGGTTGCAAGTTATTGTTTTTCTTTACAGCAAGAGGGAACAGAGAGACTACTAAACAGTCAGTGAGGAGCGTGAAAGCTGAACAGATGAAGAAAACTGATCGCTATCATTCTCTGACATCATGTGATGCCAAAGTTGTCATCTAGAGGAAGAAAAACACACGGGGTCCTCATCCACCCCAGGATCGACTGAGGTCTCCATGCAGACACACAAAACCAGGAGGCCAAAAAGCCCAACCCTGAAACACCCAGTTAGTCAAAACAAGACACACTCTGAATAAAATAGCTTTTCAAAATGGCAGAGGGTTTGAAAAGTAAGGTTAAATGTGCATCAATAACTGAACTCTTATCAGCACTCTAGAAACCCTGTTAGGGTTTATTTTACTCATCTGAGACACTTTTAAAAATGTGCTTTATAGAAATTCCACTAGGTGTCAGTGTTGTATCATCTGATCAGTGGAAAAAGCCTCGTCGTCTTATTTCTAGACTAGAATAGAATATTCCCTTATTGAGTGGGGATACTATCAGTGCACTAACTTCTATGTTTAACTTGACTAACTGTTTACAATTCAGTCAAAGTTGGATTTTCATCTTTTACAAAAAATCTATTACATTTTGCCTTATTGGCTGAAGATTTCTTTACCTTCATAAAGAGAAAAAAATGCTCATGTTACATGATTTTAGTTTTTTAGCTTCTCCATTACTCTGTGAAGTCGCCATAGAGGTCAGAGTTCAGTTCGTCGTGTCCGGAGACCTTCCACCCTGCCAGCTGCCCTTCAGCCCCTCCTGCCTTAAGGGCGTCAAGGAGTGACGAGGTTGAAGATCAGGGAGAGATGGACCTCGGCTTTGACTGCAGCAGCACAACAGAAAGACACTTGTGAAAATCAAAGCACCATGAAAAGAACTGACTCCACTTTGTAGAATCTCTTCTCTCACAAGCAGCTAATTTGATTTTGTCTGAAGAAAACTGAGAAGAGTGATTCTTTTTTATCCTGAAGCAGGGAGACAATACAAGCCCCTTCTGCACCCCCCATGCTTAGTTTAGCTTCATCAGGCAGCACCCCTATTGTTTCATCAGGTATGGAGCCTCTCGCCTGGGACCGGCACAGCTGCAGGGGGATAAAGAGCGTAAAATCAAGGCTAAGTTAGAAAAAAGGAAAGTCTTGATGAAGGAATGCTCTTAGACCTTCTTGAGTCTAAGGTTGGCAGGGCAGAGGAGGTACACAGGTTTTTTTCACGCCTGAGGAGAAGCTTTAAAGAAATGACAGTTGACCCCATCATGGTCTTGAAGGGTTGGAGGTGGGGGGGGGCAGAAGACAACAAAAGACGACCCGGTTTGCCACAGCTGAACTTCGATCTGAATGGATCTCCATATCCAAAGACTCATATTTGCATCATAGTTCGTTTGTCAGAAAAATTTATCAATTTCTGTCATGCTGTGTCAGCAGCAGGTTTGAGTATCAGCTGAGTCCGAGCCCAGACCAGGTCGGTCCAGGCGTACAACGCGATTAACCAAATCGATGTCTGCGTTACTTTTGTATTTGCATCCAGCTCAGACGAGAGGCCGACCTGCCCTGAAGCCATTCAGATATCGCTCCGTTACCACGGCTAAGCAGATGAGAATAAGATGCAAAGGCTAAATAAATATGCAAATCAAAGCATTCTCATGGGAAGCCAAGTCATGATACGGTTACTGAAAGGAGGTGCACCCAGGGATGTTAAAAAATACCTGCCAGGGAACTAAATCTATGATTAAATCAAAACCTTGACAGAACCATTACATCAACGCGAGGTTGACAACAAGTTCCTCGTTTATAGAACATCAGGACACACTGTGAGCCCTCTCTCTGAGCTGGTATTATGACTTCATAACGCCGGCCTGGAAACAAGATCCATATGCCTTTCTGACCTCATTTGCAGATAGAGATCATAAGTGAAAGTGGATACAGCCACAATAACGGGGAGGCAATTAACGGGAACACCATTACTGAGATATGGAACTGATTAACATCCACATCCAGCCAGGCCAAACAGATAAGAGGGGTATCTGATTGCTCATTGACCGAGTCTCGGCGTTGCCTCTGCGAGCGAGCAGATTCATGTTTTCAGGAGTCGGACCTCATGGAGATCAGAGGCTCTTGATTAAAACCTGAAAGAGCAGAGTGAAACCACTGTGACCACACATGAGGACGATGATCAAAGAGGCTACTGCTGGCTTCTGGCTCCTCGTGGAGAACAACCTCAACAGATGATAAGTTTCTACTCAGCAGCAACATGCTGCACACAGCTAAACACCGAGTCTCTGTAGAGGTTCTAACCGGAATTAATGCTCCAATCAAAGTGTCAATTTCTGTTTGTTTCACAAGTTTTGAACACTTTCTCCCCACACTTAAATTGACTGATTGTTCTCAGAAACCATCTGTTTTTATAGTGAGACATCTGGAGTGTATTTTGATCATTAAAGTAGGTTTATTTTATAACTTCACAAGCAATAAAATACAAAGGATGTTTGCAGAATACAAGTTATGCAAACTGAAGCTTTAACACTAAAGACAGTGGCACTTTAAACATTAAAGACCGGATGTTTCTGCACAATTTATGATCTATAGCACACATTTATTAAAATGTCAACATCTGTATGTATGAGCTAAGTTTTTATTCTTCTGCAAGAATCAAAGTCTCTTTTCTTGAGTTTTTGTTGACATCTCATTCATTCCATTTTGATATTTAGAAGAAAAACTTGCAATTTGGACATAAAATTGGACGTAAATGATCTTTATGTCACCCTACAACGAAAGGAATAAATCTTAAAACAGTCAAGCTTTATAATCCATCTGAATATTGAATTTTTGTGGTTTTCATGGCATGTCAACATGAATGTGTCTCAGTTATTGAGCTATTAAACCAGAGAGACGGGTGCCACGGACTGACCTGTGGTCTTAAAGGCCCTAAGAGTCTTCACAAAGCTGCCCCAGACACATGTAGGCGACAGTGTTAAGTGTCATAATTTCACTATTTTCTCAGACATAAATACACAGACGTGAAAGTCAAAAGGTCAGCTGCATAAAACTTCCTTTTTTAGAGGTCAGTAGACACGAATCTTGTGAGGAAAGAAGGGGAGGGGGTGGCAGTTGGGAACAACAAGTCCATTCACAGAGGAAAAGCTGCTTCCTGCCACAAAACGAACAGAAAATTATTTGTAAAACAGGACGACAAAGGTCTTCATGCATCACAGAGCAGGCATAAAACACTTTAGTGAGCCTGGAGCTGCTGCAGAAAATTAAAGGTCCTGTGTTAGTTGATGCTGTCATCTTTTCTTTTAGCTGTTTATCTGATATTGCTCACAATTGCAAGTGTTTCTATTTAAAGCTCCAGCACACAAACAGTGTGAGAGATTTGTTTTAGGGGTGCTAATGGACATCTCTTATCAGTTTGTCCCTTAGTTTGACTTATGCACTAAAGATCAAGGTCTGACTGTTAGCCGTCTTCCAAGTCCTGACACCAATACAGCTTTCACTTTTAAAAAGAGAACCTTATTTTTGAAAAATTAAAAATAGCAGTTTTTCCCGACAGATTCTTATAAGTTTTCAAAAAAAAAAAAAAAAATCTACCACTTTAATCAGGAGAATTCCAGGTGGACCTAAAGGCTCCCTGTAGCAGCTAGCTGTGCTGCTACGTTAATGCTAGCTTGTACAATAAAACAAGTGGACATTTCTGTGTTTTTCTAATTTACCTAATTTATAACACTGCTACTGCTAGCAAGATTTTGTTAGCATCCCAGCTAATTAAAGAAAGCATTTTTTTTGCTAGTGCTAGGGTTTCTGCAACATTGCTGCATTAAACATGGCCACTAGCTAGTGCTAGTAGAAAGTTATTGTTGAGGGAAGCTGTAGACGGCCTGGCAGTCCTCTTTGTTCTGCGCTAATGTCTTTAAGGTGTGATCCATTTGTACTCAGAAGACAGAATTCACATGTTTTGGGTCAGAAAAAGACTCTGGAATGGTCCCAGAGTTGGATTTAAAAAAAAATTGACCTCAAAATCCAATATGGCTACCTTGAACGTGAAGAGTTATGACAGCTGCATTATCGTCCACTTTTCTTGTCATCTAGTAAACCTGCTCTGATTAGCAGAAGGCACTCAGATCTATCATTCAATCTAAACTGTCAGAACAAGAAGTTTAAAAGAAAAATAAAAAACAAAGCATCCTGTATTACAGCTAAATATTAAATAGAAATGACAAAGGATCAGGAGGTTAAACATTTTTTGCTTTATACTGCTGAAAATAGTCATATTAGTCCATGAAACTATGTATTTTAACCTTTATTTATTTCACCGATTTTGAAACACCAAACAGACTAACTTCCCAGACTCGATAACTCGACTGTTGTTTAGACAGTAAATATCCTGTGGACTTCTAACCCTCTACTCACTTGACCCGAGCCCAGGAAGAGTCGATGGTGGAGCTGAGGAGAACCAACGGGTGTCCTAGTTTAGATGTTTCACAGCTCGGCGGGTGTCTTCGCTTGTTGTTACAAGTGCTGGGAGACAACATGCAGCCCGACTGATTCAGGCCATTTGTGTTTTGTACTCGGTTGTCATACTTCACTCTTTTTCAGGAGACCTGGGGATGAAACTGACCCATATTAGCAGCAGATGTTTTGGGTCACGGAGTGGAGAGTGTTGTGTTTTTCCAGGCCGTTGTATGGTGGTGGTGGGAGCCGTTTTATGAGCGTGAGACTTTTCTCTTGTTAGGATTTAAACTCTCAGTCCACTCAGGATGATATGAAGTGGGGAAGGTGAACATTTTCAGCTAAAATCACAGAAAAATGTTCACCTGGGTATAAAGGTTCTGCAGGGTGCAGTGCAACTTTGTTAGGAATTGATAGGACTCAGGAAATTAAACAATATCATGCTACAGTTTTAAACCACTTTGCTCCTAAGAGGTCAGGCGTGTGACCTTATACCCTCCTGAGTCCTGAGCTTTTATTTAATGTGCATTTTTAAATGTCTGTTAGGTTTTGGGGATTATTTAGACCTTAAAATATATAAATATGTTAAAAGTATTTTAAAACAATCAGCAGCTCAAAAAAAGAAAAAAAGAAAAAAAAAGAAAGACAAACATTAAAGGTAAGTTACTGGTTATTGCTGAAAAAATATCCAGCAATGACTTGAAAATTCATATGCAAAGTTTTCAGCTCGAAACTCTTTGAGAAACTTCTTATTGATGCTCAAATATTTAAACATAAATGAATCCAAATACTACACATGTAATATTCTGATCCTAATTTGTTTCTGGTCTTTAAAGTATAATTGGTGAGTTAGATGGTTAAATGAGCTGAGATTGGTCTCTCTTGTCACTCCTGTCCATCCAGTCCAGCAGCCCCCCCCCCCCCCCCCCCCCCCCCCCCCCCCCCCCCCCCCCCCAGCATACAGCTGTTAAAACACCCCATATTATTCCCATAATTGTTTCAGTGTGTGGGCTGTTATTTCAAAGTGCCAAGCTGGATGAGCCAGGAATCAAAATCTGTTGTTGTAAAAGCACAAATCATTTCTGACTACCGACATTCTGTAAACTCTATTAGTTTTTAATGCCCTAATTCAAATTATAAATGATTCAGCAAAAAGGTTAAATGAACACAGCAAGTTCTCTTCAGGTTTCCTGACTGAAACAACCTGATTTCTAATGGGATTTGATCTGATTAAAGGCCTTTTGCAACTATTTAAACAATAAATAAGTTGATTTTGCAGACAAAAAATGAATCCAATTAGATGAATTTTGTTATAATTTGAACGTGTTTAGTAATAACTGTAGCTGCTCTACTTTTTGAGTTAGATACGGTCAATCAGATATCCGAGGAAGGTTTTTATGTCACTTAAGTGTTATGTGAATTTAAGGAATTTGGAAGAAAATGGTTATTTGTTCATCTTTCCCCCTCAGCATCTGCTGTGAAAAATTAATTTCAAACCTACGCCGAAATAAGCATAAAAAGCAGAATAATGTGCAGATTCACAAAGAAAATTCCATTCAGAAAATGTATATCCCTCGCTCAGAAAATCTGCAGAAGGTGAGATAAAGAATGTAACTGATCTGCATGCAGCTGCAGCTTTGAACAGTTATGAGTTCATTAAAGGTGTTCTGCTCAGGCGGTCGATGGGGCGCTGCGTTTCTTCAACAATAAAAGCATGAAGTGAGAATGACATCGCTGGAGTTGTCTTACCGCACGATATCTCAGGTTTTGCAGGCCATAATAGAAGTGTGTTGGACAGAGTTGTCAGGTAGTTAAAACTCCTCTCAAAGGCTGTGAAAAATCTAAATTACAAGTTTAACAGCTTCAATAGAAATGGTTTACTATTCAGTCCTGTTTTACTCATCTGATGTCTGAACAATGTGCTGACAGAGACAGAAAGCAGATGTGAAGGCTGAAGGAAAATGAAGGTTATCAGATGTAAAGAAGTTGGAATAAAGTCTATTTTTATTAAATTCCTTCCAAACAAAAATCCACCCAGAGTTCACATAAAGAAACCCTGATTTCTGACAAGTGGGAAATGTCAGACGTCACTTTTCTCCTGACACATGTCTACGTTTGTGAATAAACTGTGCCGAACATCAAAAGTCATCTTTCCTGTGAGGCTTTTAAATTCAGTCCACGTGTTCTGAATTAGATTTACTTAAATCATTCAGAGAGGCAGAAAATAATCCCCTAAATGCTAGTGTCACCGGGCAGATCATGAAATGTTTAGGTTGTCTTCAAATGGAAAAGAGAAGAACTCTTCACGAGGGGGATCATTTTCTACCACATCAGACAGATAAACACTGGGAGGGCTGATGACGTAATGTGCACCAGATGAGTTAATTAGTTAACGAGAGGCAGGTGTGAGTGGCAGGAAACATCAATCAGGTGTCAAACTGTACCGGAATTAGAAAAACCTTTCTTATCATCAAGATATCTACAACGCCAGACCAGACAACTATGAGGAACTTTTTACGTCTGCCTTTTTGGGTCAAACAAGCAAAATTAACCTGAAATTTAAAAAAAACAACAACCGATTTTCTTTCTTTTTCTCTAAGACTGAAGAAATCAAGCGATACATCTAAAAGGTACAGTGTTTTTTTATTAAATTTTTTAATATGTTTTAATAATTAGGGCACATTTTCAGGGCAAATTTGAGATGAAACCCCAAAATATGAACCTACAGAAAACATACACTCACTGGCCACTTTATTGGGTACACCTTGCCAGTATCGTGCTGGACAACCTTTTGCCTTCAGAACAGCCTTAATCCTTCGTGACTTAGATTCAACAAATAAATGTGAAAAGTTACAATTGAAAATGAAAACCTTATTATTGTATATAAAATATTCAATAAGATGCCCCACCTGTTCTTTCACTTTAAATTTATTTAAATGTAAAACAAATGCCAACAATAATAAATAGATTTAGATATCTAGCAACTTTTTATCTATTTATTTTAGATTTTTTTTTTTAGGTCAAATAGGTTAATATTTCACCAAGAACAGAAATTGGAAATCTTGACAAGGTCAGCGCTGGTGGATTAGACCTGGAACGAAACAAATTTCTTGCAGAAGCTGGAAATATTTTTATAAACTAAACACAGCTGTAATTAGAGGTCTGGTCTGTTCAACAAAGTCAGGATTGAGACCTAAAGAAAAAGTGGAAAAACTTCTTACATGTTTAATGACAAACCCAGCACATATAGCTCTGTTCTCTGCTCTCTGTTTTACACGTGCACGCTCGCACACACACACACAGTCACAGTCTGCTCCCTTCTGATCTGAAATGAAACCCAACCTCAAATAACAACAGTGGGACTCGGTGGAGACTAATGTTTTGAAAAAGGGTTGAGTCACAGTAAAATCCATCGGAACTGCTCTCCATGGCTGATTAAAACAAGGCAGTGGCCTGCGATCACAGCTCCAGCTGGCATTGCACGCATAAACAGGCAGCTGCCTTAAAAAGAGAACCCATGATTCTCAGGACCAAAACAGTGGCAAACATCCCAGGCTGGTTAGAGCGACGGCGCGGGGCTGGAGGACGACTCAAGGGCCTCGTTTGGGATCACTGTGTCATAAACTCTAGTGATATCCAGATATCCAGGGCAGTATTTCTCCCTGAGCGGGAAAACATTTCTGACAGGCTTCCACTCACTTAGTGTTTACGTCTGGGAGTACCTCCTCACAAGTGGCACAAAGATGTGACAGTGGATTTTGGCATGACGCTTTATTCATCCCATATGGGCAGGCTGACAGAAGGTGGAAACAAAAACCTCTTAAATCTCATGTGAGCTTGAGCTTTCCCACATGGAGGGACAGATTACGAGAACCGCTGGCATGTGCCGAACCATCAAACCTGAGATTTGAGTGATGCCGTGTGCTGGCCACGTCTCCTCCTCCTTTCCTTTTTGGATTGATGCTGATGGAGTGTGCATACGTTGGCTTTCATAGGAATGCACATGAACTGCTGCTGATCTTTTGTCTGTTCGCAGGTTCTTTATTTTTATTCTGCATGCTTGGCTGCAATCCTTCCTCCACGTGCAGACAGATAGACACGGCTACTGGCTTGAGTTCAGTTTTTACAGCCTGAAGATGACATTTTTAATCACATCTTTATTAAATCTGCTCTTTTCTCTGGTTTAAACTCTTAATTTTCTGCAACAAGTACAATACTGTAGCGCTCACCTGCACTTTATTGGGTCCACCTTGTTAGTTGTGGATAGGAAATGAGCCTCAGAGGTCATGGTCCATATTCACTGCTGCAGATTTGTTGGTTTATTCCGTTCCACCACATCCCAAAGGTTCTGGACTGAGATCTGGTGACTCTGGCCTCCTCGCCAGCCTGAATTAGATTTTCTGCCCACCAAAAATACTGTCCACTCATCGTTTTGGGAACTCTACCAAGTTTGCGTTGAGCTCACTGGTAATCCTTTATTGACTATAGGGCTCAGTGCAGGATTCAACAGCGATGCTTTTACTGTGTTTTGAGCAGTCATTCAAGGAAAATGCATGAATTGTATGCTAACTCCTTGAAACAACCCACAGCTCATCTTAGGACAATTGTCGATCAAATATAAAAGCAGGACACATTTTATTTAATTGCCAAAATTCATCCTGGATGTAAGAAATGCAACATGGTCTTATTGACATGTCTATAAGTTAGGAGAATCTAAAACTTTATCTTTCAGATTCAACTCCAAAACTGTTAGAATTAAACGATGAATCATAAACATGAAGCAGAAAGCTGCTCTTTGTTCTGTTGAGTTCTGATGAGATGTTTCTCCACTTCAGTGTTCAGCTGATATGTCTGGATTACAACGAACACAAAAGGACTTCACATTGAGCTGCTTTGATAACCAGCAGGTCCTGAAGGCACCAAGAAGACACTGTCTGGTTTGAGAAAATAAAATAAAACAGACAAATACCTTGTTAGGGCAATTTGAGCTGTACTTAACAATAGAAAAATGCCATAAACACTGAAATCTCTGTCCCTTCAAATGCAGCCAGATAACAAACAACATAGACAACAGCCCCTCTGGGTGAAGCTAAGAGCAACACCAGCCATAAAATCAACTGTATGAAAGGGAACTATGTGCAGAATGACCACCTCGTAAAGGAAAAGTCAGACCATGGCAACATTCTTATTTAGTGACACAAACAAACATTAGGAGCAGAAATGGAGATATTGAAAGTGAAAGTCGATTAAATGATTCTCTGATGCACTTCTTCTCTGCTGTGACAGTCAGCTGCACTTCAGCGGCCTGTGTTTGCATAAACATGAATGTTGACCTGATGATAGGGGTGCGTCACCGTTTGGGAGTGGAACATTAATGTAGAGAAGGAAAAGATGGAGCCCCAAAAGTGCTCTGAGATCTTTGTTTCTGACTTTGCCCCATAATCTGGAGCTTTAAGAGTGCTGAGGAGGTAGCGTCAGCACATCAAAACAAGCTAACCTTTTAATTTGTTTCCATTGTTCCCCATTTGTCACAAACTACTTTAGAGCTAATTATATTTTAATTACTTTTGCATGTTTCCACTTAAAATATGTGCAAAATCTAAATTTAGATTTAAAATTTAAAAAGGTGACTGAATGTTTGAAGATCGATCAGAACTCAGGAGAAAATCCCTAAAGTTCCTAAAGTCACAGCTGTAGTGAAAATGAGTTATACATGTTTTCTGTTTCTGTGAAAAGTGGGCATTGGTGGGTATGCCCTGATACCAGTACCAGCACCAGTACAGTTGTGTAAAAGTACTACAATACTGTGAAACCAATACCACTTTACCTAGCATGATGCTCACCACTCTGTTGTGTTGTAGTGGGGAATTTAGCAGCAACGCCACAACAGTGCAACACCAGAACTCTTCACCTAAAACCAGAATCTTACTGGGATGCAAATGTTAGCGACAAATTGCAAACAGCATTAGCAATAGCGTTTAAAAAAGATTTCATAATTTCTTGGCATGTTAAAAATCTGAACAGCAAATTCCCACTCCTAATAGCTAGTCAATGTGATTAAGTGAAATGCTAATTTTCTTGTGATTCTGTGTTTACAACTAGTTGTAGCCCAGTGAGAGATGCAACCTTCTGACAGGCCAACCAGAGCATGTTTCACTTCCTATAGTTTATTGAAGCATGCACTGAAGTAAACTGAAAAAAAAACTAAACCAAAAAATTTTAAAAAAATATAAAGGGATGTTTTAGAAAACCATATGTAACTCCACACAGAGAAGTTAGACTTTAGACTAAGAAAGTACAGCTTCACAACAAGATGTGCATAAAACTTTGAAGAAATTGGGACCAGAACCATAAAACAAAATGTAAACACACACCTCCTTCTGTATATATCTCAGTCTCTGTCTCACTCTGTAAAAGTGTGAGTGATTGTGGAGGCTTTCAGACTTCTCGCACCGTGGCAGAGATCCAAAACGACTGCTGTGACCTGAACTGGTCCAACTAAAAGGATAAAAGATAACAATGTCTTTTTATAGCAAGTAGAAAGGATAGTAAAGAGTTGGAGCTGAGCAGATGAACAGAGAGTTGAGATGGAGATAAGTCTATGCCAGTAATACAAACTAAAAGTGATGAGAGACGGTTTGAACTGGTCTGTTCTGCAGGTGGATGTCAGAGGAATGTTTTACTAAAAGTATTAGCATTCATCAGGATATTTTGGCAGGAGTTTTAGGTGCTGAGCAGATTTGTAAAGCTTGTAATATTTTATTTTCTGACCCATCGGTGGCAATTTCCAGGTGTGCTTATAAAAGTGCCCGCAGGCCCCAAAATGGAAAAGGGCATGCCCACTAGGAGCGACTCAAGGAGTGCTTTATGATCAATGCAGAACTGCCGTTTCTTCATTAAATTCATATTAAAAGTCTGGTTCACGTCTGAAGTCTTGCCATCTCCTCCTGAAGCTGCACCATGCAGCCACCAGCGCATTCAGATGAGGCGTCGCGGGGCATCAAGCCAAGCAATTTCAGAAAGTGACGAGTTCTTGTGTCACCGTTTCACATTAATTTAACAAATGCACAGAAAAAAAAATCTTCTAAAGTCGTTAAAAAAAATCCCCCCCCCCATTTCTAAACGTCACCATTAAACCTATTTTACCGCAGAAGGATGAAGGTTGTAATGTTATTTGTAGCGTTGGCAAAATATCTCATGAACCACTGCATGGATTTTACAGAAACTTTTAGAAAAAAAACTTTGAGCATAGACCTATAACTGATTAGCTTTTGAAGTCAATAGCATTCAAGATGGCTGCCACGGTTAATCGCACTTAGCAAACACGAAAGCAGCCATGATTGTCAGGGTTTAGTGTTTATTTTTGACATTTTCACTTGATCATTTGTCTTTTATGACACACTAAACATGACATAGTTTTCCCTCAGCCTGTCACAGTGTTTAATTCTCTTCACCAACCCAGCTGCTCTTCATCCCACCAGTCATCTGTCCCTGTATATATACTCCTTTGTTTCCTCAAACTGTAGTCAGAACCGGCTGTTCATGATCCTAAAAATCATAATTCTGGCACGAAAGACCACTAACTATAAACACTTTTTCAATGAAACATTTAATCTGTTTTGTTTTTTTTAATTCCTGCTAGCTAAAACCTGAACTACTTTATAAACTGCAGGTACTTTATTAGGTCTGAACAATAAATTTACTGAGTAAAGTTTAAAAATTTCTCATCCAGATTTTTAATAATTCTTTTAGGTCACCAAAATTTGATGTCGAATCCCTGATTGTCAGTTTGAGATACTGTGGGGGGAAAACTGGTATCCATTGGACTTATCCTATACTTTATTAGATATACTATATATCAGCCAGCCAATCACATGACAGCCTTAGAGCTTCTAGACATGGTGAAGATGAATCACTGAAGTTAAAAGTCAGAATGACAGAGTATCTGACCATGTCCATCCCTTTATGACCATAATGAATCCATCTTCTGATGCTACTTCCAGCAAGATAATGCTCCATGTCACAGAGATCAGATGACCTCTAACTGGTTTCTTTAACAACAACAAGTTCACTGGACTCCAGTGGCCTCCACAGTCACCAGATCCCAATCCAGTCCAGAACTTTTGGGATGTGGTGGAACAGGAGATGCAGAAGTGTGATTAACTCATCCATGAGAGTTTCTCCAAACTGACATTGCTCTGACCTCAATCTACTGCAAATAAAATCCTGAATAATGAAAAACATTCCAGACGTGACCTGGCCTTACGCAGCGTAACAGCTGGACTAAATGTTCCAATCATATTTTACCGCTGATGCTTTGTGAAAACCTGTGAGGTTCCAGCAAAGCAGCAAGAAAAGAATGTACCTGGCACCTTCAAAGGTTCTAAGGAAGACCAGATTTTCCACCTCACTGTGTGACTCTGCCAATGACACAGGAGATGAATGGTAGGACTGGCTGACCAGCGCTGTGTGTCAAAGACAAATGAGAGTCAACCAATCAGGCAAAAGACGCCCCTGTCGTTTGAGGGGCGGCGGGGGGAGTGAGTAATATGTTGCAGGTTTGAGACTGACATTAATGTAAGTGGAGTCAAAGTGTTTATATGAACTCCAATGAGCCTATTGTGCATGCTCAATACGCCGTGGAAAGAATGGGAATCATTTTTTTATTGGATCGAAGGAATTTGAGCCTCTTTCTCCTCCAAAGTACTTGAAAACGGTTACCGTCGCATCGAGTTCATATAATTTTTATGCCTAGGAGCATTTATAAGATTAAACACGGTGATTAAAAATTTCCAAACGTGGCTCAAGCTTTACTTTCACAAACTTCTACAGAGTCCTCATAAAAGCCCCTCTTATGGCCACATAAACGTGGATGAGTCTTTGCAGGAGTGCGATCACATCCCACTCTGTGGTGATGTGTATATTCCCGAGGACATTTATGACTCTCCATAATGGATTGTGGCCCGTTAAAGATTCCCTAACTGTTCGTCTTTACTGCCAAGCAGATTTGCGTTTGGCACAGATACTTTCTCTTGAGGACACTGACTGTTTCAATTAAGTGCTACTTGACGTTTTTAGTAGTCTTGATTTGCAACTTTTATTTTACTCATATTTGATGAATAAGGGTAACCCCCCTCTTCTTCTGCCTTTTCCAATAATAGTTTTGGTACCAAATAATATTTATTCAGTAGTGATTTGGAAACAAATGCCCCCAGATCCACCTTGCATTACTTAAAATGTCTTTTTTTTTCCTCAGACAATGTCTTTCTTTTTTCACTAATTTCTTTTTTTTCACCCAAGAACTAAACCAGATGAACACATCTAAATAGTCTCAAACACCACAAGCTCAGATGTCATCCATCTTTGTGTTTATATCAATAATTTCACATAATTACATCTCTGTTTTGTCAGGGTCTGCAGAGTTGGACACTAAACGCTTGCACTTGGCTTAGAATGATATTTTTCATTCCAGGAGGAAAGAATTGAGAAACGGCGCCTTCATGAATAATGCCTCTTGCCGGTGTTGTAACAAGGACAAGATTAATCCCCCCTCATGCGAACAGAGGAGCCCTTTTTCTGATTAACTTCACATTTATAATTTTGTAATTGCGCGAGTCGGACAGTTGGATACACAGCTGATGAGATTTACACATGATCTGTTCACCCAGGTCTCACTCAGCTGTAGATCCACGTTGCATTGTGCATAGGAGAACACCTATGTCTGGTTTTATTCTCAACTGAAGGTCAAAACTAGCATCACTACAAATATGTTCTCTCTATTTTGTGTATTTTACTTTTTAAAATCCATCCATGAGGCTGAGAGGGGGAATTCCAGTTCAGGCAGGATTTTTGTGGTCAAGTTAATCCAGGTGTAAAATGGTGCTTGAATGTTTAGACAGCATTGTGTGTCCATAAATGGTGATTTCTTTTAGTTGGAGGACCACCATCTCTGGTTGGAGATTACCTTTATTTCCCAGTTTAACATACATTATAGTACTTCTACATCAAACCTACATTTTTCTAGAATGGGAAATGAGAAATCTGGTCTGAGGTCTGAGAAATAGGTGGATTGATCTCTCTGGAAATGAGTCTTTGACTTTATTAGAGGAGTTCAAGTTGGTGTGTTAGATAGTAGGAGAGAGGTGGACCAATGGATGGGTCATGAGATTAGAATTGTGAGTAAAATAATGAAATAAAGAGGCCGATGAGGTGAGGTGATGAGCTCCATCATTTGGAGGGAGGTTACTGCCCCTCCTCACTGAATAGAGTCAGCTGGGGTGGTTTGAACATCTGATTTGGATACCTTCTGGTTGATTTCCTCTGGAGACCCAGAACTCACTGGCCTGGGAATGCCTTTGGATTCCTCGGGAGGAGCTAGAGATGGTTGCTATGGAGAGGAATATTTGGGTTTCCCTCCACGTGCTGTTTCCTCTGCAACCCAACCTTGGATATGTGGTGGAAAATGGATGGACGGATGAAAATTTAGCGGCGAGCTCATGGTGGTTTAATGTGATGCTAACTGCTTATCCATGATGGGGAGTCTGTGCACTCCCATCAATAACTTCCACCAAAATTCATGTAAATCTCAAACTTCGTGACCTTTTTAATGTCATAAATTTAGACAAAACCCTCATTTCTAGGGTGCAAGAGGCCTTTAAAGTTAATCTTTGCTAAATATTGAAAAAACATTCCGACATGTTTTTGCAAATGGAAAAACTGAATATAAAACACGCACATGTGTATATATGTATTTGATGGATGGTTAAAATATACATTCTTCTAGGTTTAAGCAACCTATTGAGTGCCAGCTTATTTGGCGCTGATTACTCCAACATTTTTGTGAAAGTAGACGTGTTGTTTTTCTTTTCATGCTCCATCAGAGGACCGGGAAGCCAGAGGAAAGGCTGTTAAAACGACCATGACCAGAACCATACGCCGTAGCTGTGACTTTCACTGCCTCACATATCATTTCAAAACTGTCCAAAAAACCCTTCTCTCTCTGGACATTCGAACCTTTTGAACTGTCTTTCATCTCCTGCCCTGCCTCACAAACCCTCGCTGGTTCTGTCCAATCTGGATTTCATTCCCCCCTCCCTCTCTCTGTCTCTCACTGTGAATAATGTCTTTGTAGTCACTCCCTTCCTACCACACACACCTTTCATGGCCAATATTTAATAAGCACCAAGTGACACACTAAAAAAGAAACCAGGAATGTTACACACACGTGTTATTGGCCCAGAGAACCCATTTACAGGTCATAGGAATGGACACTTTTCCGAGCAGTTACCGATCTTATGAGAAGTGATCGTCTTTGATAGAGCAGAATAATGTGAAGAATGTCATTGTCAAATTCACAAGACTGAGACAAAACACAGCTCCTATCAACGGGTCCCTGGTTAACGTAAAGAATTTTTACCAGCGAGATTCAAACCTACTGACTCACAAATAGACTGTGAAAGAAAAAATGTAAAATACATCACCTCATCGCCGAAAGCCTCATGGTTGAGTAGCATTAATGGTGGCATGTTCCCATCACACACATCTGGTTCACATGATCAAACAAGCCATCAATTCTACTCTTTCCAAGAGAAGGAGCCAAACATCTTAACTTAGAGGTTAAAGGTTCAATCTGTGGTCCAAATGTCACCAAACGTGTGTTTCCACTGCCACCGAAGTGCCCCCAAAATTACATCCCTCTGTAAACTGTCCTCACTCATGTGACAAAGACATCATCACGGTTTCCTGTCGCTGTTTAGAACATGGTCAAATTTGTTAAGGTGGAATGGAAAATTCTGTCTCATTTTTGATCTGTTAAGTGGAAAATGATTGTTTTTGGCTTTGAGTACGAATAGAAACATGTAAATGAAGTATTCATTTACGAGGTTAGATGGTCACATTTGGTGGAAGAGGACAAGTTTTTTTGAGAATTTATTCAAAGACAAAGCAACAGTGAAGATTCAGCTCAGATTTTACCTTAAAACTGGACTCCAAATCCAAAATACAGAGGAGTAAAAGACAGAAAATATAGAATTTTTTTTTTACCATATAACTTTTTTGAGCTCTTCCTGTACACGTCTCCCTCTAATCTGAGATTAAGAGTCTGGATAAACATAGAGAAATTAACCTTATTCAACTCATACCAATATCCATAGCACTGAATGCATTTATCAATAACAATCGATTAGTTACAAAAGAAGAAATCCTACTATTTGAGGCATTTTCTCTAACTTTCAATGAAAAGTTAAAACAAAGTTAGATTATGCAAAAAGCTTCAGTTGCACCAGATGTTGCTGTCATATCATTTGATAACAGTTGGTGTGCATTTATAAGAGCCCAAAACTACCTGATCTGCCTTCTAAGCAGGATGTTCTCACCCTTTAAAATCAACAAAGCAGCGTCTCAATGGACTGAGACATAAGTTTGAGCTTTAAGTGGAGGAGCTTAAGTATCTCCAGGTCTAGTTCATGAGTGAGGGAAGGAGGGAGTCAAAAAGCAAAGCTCCTGATTTACCTTATCCACAGATACTTTTACTGTATATATGATCATAAATTCACCTGTTTTCTCTTCTGTAAAGTCCTAAAACTGTTCCTACATGTCATCTGTCAACTTGATTGTCATTTTATTATTATAACCAACATGAACTGTGGTCAAAGCCAGCAGTGTGACCTAAACAATGCTTTATTGTGCCACTATGAAGAGAGAAATCAACTCCAGACACTCAGAGAGAGTAGAGAGACTGGCAGATAAAAGAGAGAGTTTGTTTTGAAATCCTCTGTTTTAAAATTAAACTTGCCAGCAAGTATTTGAGTCTAATTACTAGCGATACAGTGTGTTGGTTTGTGGGAATGAAAAAGTCCAGAGATTCAGACACACAAAAAGACAGAAGGATTAGGATTCTTTTCATAAAACTTCTCATACATCTGTAAACACATCTGTGGACATCGCTTTGATTCCCTGGACTGTGTGTGAGAGAGAAAAATACCACATTTACTGTTGATCCAGGGTCTGGTCAGATGCTTGAGTGGGTTAAAGGAAATGAGTTATGATAGCTCGTCCTCACTGACTTGTTTCATGACTCCGTTTCCTGCAGAATCAGAACATTTTCAGGGTGCAGAGGCGCCATTAGCCTGAAGCGCAGATGGCAAAATGCCACCACATAGGACAAGAACACGTCAGGGCATAATGGACCACACATGTTGCTCCTGACCTGCAGCAGGAGGAACACCCCCAACACACACACACACACACCCTGTCTTTCTCTTCACAGTTTTACTTCCCTTAACTTCTCCAGTCGCCCTTCCTCTGTGCCCTCTGCAGGAGACAAAAATTAATGGGATTCAGAAAACAACTGCAGCAGCAATGATAGACAAGAGATTTATATGGAGGGATGAGCGGGGAGAGTGATGGAGTTGTCTGCGGCGGATCCAGTCCCCACATCTGTCCGGTTCTACTTGGCAGCACTTCTGAGCAATTCAGCTGGGAGAGAGATATGCAGGTGTTTTTCTTTTTTTAGACAAACAGATGCATCGAGCTAAGCCGAGCCAAGCGGCAGACGGTAGTGTCAGATGCATGAAAAGAAAAATGTTTTGTTCAGGCTCGTCACTGTGCATTTGGGAGAGAACGTGCTTTCTGCAAAGTATTTAAACAAACGGGCTGTTTTGCATTTATTTTGGTGAAACAGCCTAATCTCTTTGTTTTCTGCCTCTATGTTGGAATTGTCCCCCTGAAACCCACTGGGAACGAAGGGAAAACTTTTCAGATTTATGTCATTTTGGATAATTGAAATACAAACGCAAAACACATTTTCAGGATCTTTCTTTAGTCCTGTGACTTAAATGGCTAAACACACTGTCGGAGAGTAAAACCTGCTGTAGTCATATATAAACACGCATACACAAAGACTTTACTGCTGTTAAACCTACAAATTTAAGGTTGGTGATCTTACTGAGCTGTTTGACTTCATAAATAAACATAAGAACTGGTTTCACCCTCCAAAAACTCAGTTTGATTCAACAAATGTTTTACATTTTTTAAGACTTTCTCTTTTTAAAGAACATTTAAAACTCCCAAATATGGCAGATAAAGTTGTCAGCATATCTCGCCTCGCCTTCCTCCGCGTATCCAGGTCCGGGTTGCGGGGGCAGCATCCCAAGTAGGGCATCCCAGGCCATCCTCTCCCCGTTTAAACAACTCATTGCTTTGATGCTGTTACCATTAAGATAATGTGTCAATAATATCTTGGAGATACGCTGAAGCTTCTCAAAACACCTCCAGTTAATTTTTAGAACTACTTTTCAGGCATTCTGAGGTGAACGTGTAAACATCTTCATTATTTTACCTGCTGTAGATTATTTCCTGTGTGACCTCTGTTTGGAGACTTTTCATTGGCTGATAAGCAGTAGGCAGCTATTGAGGACTAAGGCAGGATAAAGTGAATCTTTGCATCTTAAAGCAGCTCAAATCTCCAAAGTATCACATTGATTCCTTCAGTATTATTTTATAAACCTACACACTGCTGCTGGTTTTGCATTATATGGTTGTTTTGACAGAAATATTTAGAAATCCCTGCAGGACTTGACCCCTGGATGCACAGGCAGTGCTCCACGGTGATATTTCCACGTAAATAACTGTAGTGCAAAATTGATGGCAATGCAAAGGTTTATAAAATATTTGCATGACATGCTGGAAAACTGGAGACTGAAGCTAAAACGGCAACTGTTAGCAGTTAGTTAATGAGGAAGATATCTACAACAGGTAAGATTTAAACACATTTAAAACCCAACAAAGGGCTGTGCAGTAGTAAAATGTATAAAATGCATAAAACAGGATCACAGAGGTAAAGAAAATGTAAAAAGAGGAAATGTCCCAGCACCCTCTCTGAGTGTGTTTCTGAGCTGCTTTGTTCTTCAACAATAGTTCCTGCTCACTGAATCTGGAGGCTACAACCCAACGAGAAGCTCATCTCCATCATTTGCCCTCCAGCTGAGTTACAGTGGGAAGTCATTTAGCTGACTCATACCTGGCTGTGCTGCAGGAGAGGAAACAGGAAATGCTCGCCATAGCAGGGCTGCTTTGTACCCCATGGGAGATAATGAGCGCCGTGCGGTGAGGCAGCTCGGGGCATGTTCCACACCGATACATCCACCCCGTCTGGACAGGAAGCAGCCTTTCCTGTCATCTCATCTCTCCACAGTACATCCATATGTTAAATTAACAGGGAATTGTTCTGGAATCTGGTGTGGAAAAGAATAAAATGATATGTTAATGAGCAGGACGTGGACAGGACTTTAATGAGCCAATATAGAAGGTCAGGGTTTCATTATACCTCATTTGTGTCAAAAACACAGACGTGTAATGAGTCATATTTTAGTCCACCTTGACCCGATCCCAACAGATTAGCCAGGTGTCTGCAGAGTCATCACTCATCTCGGTAAAACCAAATCCAGCAAAGGAACAGGCAGCTTGTAACTCATTCAGAACATAAACAAACAGGGATTTAAAAAATGCCACCGAGCTCCTCCGCTGTTTAGTTTCTGCAGCAAATGTTTGGCAAGCACATGATTATCTTTTACTGATAATTTGATTTCTTTTTTTTCCCTCCTAACTGTTGACAGTTTAATTCTCAAATGGCTTCATAAATTTAATGTCAGTCATATGCAGGTCTTGTCTGAACAAGGGCTGCTGGGTAATTGCTCATTTACTGCCTCCTCACAGCTCGGCATTTTTTCATGACCTAGAAGTGAAGAGATGGAGGAGATTAATAGGACATCCTTTTTATCTCACAGAGCAGTAAAGACTCAGCCTGGAGGCTCTTAACTGCACGACCACAACACTCTTTAAATCAATGGCTTTGAATAAAACAAAAAAAAATTATTCCTTCACATCGTGTTCTTTCTTCTCTCTGTTTGAAGATTTTCCACCACAAGCCACAGTGATCGAGTGGCATTTATCTACGAGTGTTTATTTCTGCACTAAATACATTTATAGGGACATTTATGGAGCTTTGTCCATCATGTCTGAGACTTTAAAGATTTAAACACAAACCAGGCGAGTCATTAAAGTTAAATCTGTAACAACTTTGATCAGCGGAGCAGAAAGAGATGTTTATTTTTCAAATCCGAGACATAAATAACGCTAACACACATTTACACATCCATAGATGCTGGATGCCAATTCATCACTCCACCAAGTCTTTCTTTTGCATCCATTTTCTTCCACTAATCCAACATCAGGCTGCAGGTAACAGGTCAAAGAGAGAAACACAGAGAGCTCTCTCCAATCCAGAGAGGATTTATGATCCCTCCTGTCAGTTTTGGGTCTGCTCCAGAGGATCCTCCATGTGGGACATGCCTGGAAAACCAAAGAAGGTGACCAGGAGGTATCCTGATCAGATGCCTGAACCACCTGACTCATTTTGATGAAGGGGAGCAGTCCCTACAGTTCTGTATTGAGATGTGAGCCTGACAGGAAGACATTTATTCATCCGTCCATCCATTTTCTTCCACTCATCTAAAGTTGGGTTAAACATGTCAATACAAAAACAATCGCAGGACTTTCTTTTCCCCCTTAAAGAGATGTTTTGGTCATTTTGAAGTTGGCGTTCCATCAGTTATTTATCTACAGTGAGGACCAGTGACATAATGAGCAGAGTACAGGAAGTAGTCCTGTGATTGGAGCAACACTCATCCAGATTGACACTGCTGCAAATTGGTGACAAACTTTGTTAATTTCAGGTATTTAAAATCACCCAAAAAGTCATGCTGGTGTGTTAGAACACTATTTTACCAATTTGTAAATTTTGCATGAGACCATTTGTTTAGTTTATGGTACTACAGAGGCATATACCGGTACAGTACAAAAATTTGAATGTTCAGTTGAAACAAAGTCTACTAAAGGTCTTATGTAAAATTGTAAAGGTTTACAAACCAGTAATATATCATTCTGATGCAATTATATGACTTTTGTTTTTTTTTAGTTAAGAGTTGTTCAAAATACCCCAAAATAAGCTACTAATTCATCATCATTCTGCAGCACCTGATCAGACTAGCCATGAGTATTGATCCAGTCAGAGAGGCTCTGCTGCCATTGAGTGATGTCACTGGTGGATTTAATCCTTACTATAGATTAATAACTGATAGATTGCTGCTTCAAAATGATCCAACAGTTCCCTTTACTTCTGGGAGCATCATGTTTTCACCTTGCTGACTATAATCCAGTCCATTACACATTAGTTCATTTGTCCTATACAGCAGGTGATGAACTCCATGTTAAAGAAACCTTAAATGAGCGAGTCATTCTACTGCAATATCAGCTTTATAAAAACGTACAGAACTCAGCAAATGTCTTGAAGTATCAAGCAAGAAAACTTTAAAAGACTGCAGGAAGATCTGGCTGCTGGGAAGCAAATTATACATGAATTAGAAATAAATTAAAATAGCAATAAACCAATTTCTTTACATATTCAGTAACTTGCTTTTTTCTAATTGTTTTAAGAAATGGAAAACATTTAGATATGTCTTTATCATCAGGTATTCAAGAGCCCGTTCTAATTACAAACATCCATCCATCCATCCATTTTCTGTAGCCGCTTAGTCCTCCACAGAGGGTCGCGGGGCAGCTGGTGCCTATCTCCAGCGGTCAAGGGGCGAGAGGCGGGGGACACCCTGGACAGGTCGCCAGTCCATCGCAGGGCCACACAGAGACGAACGAGACAAACAACCGCACACCCACTCACACCTAAGGACAATTTACCAGCCCAATTAGCCTGACAGTCATGTCTTTGGACTGTGGGAGGAAACCGGAGTACCCGGAGGAAACCCACGCATGCACGGGGAGAACATGCAAACTCCACGCAGAGAGGCCGCAGAGCCGGGACGCGAACCCACGACCTCCTTGCTGCGAGGCAACAGTGCTAACCAACTGCGCCACCATGCAGCCCTCTAATTACAAACATCTATAATTAATATAAACCATAGAGAAAACAAAAGAGCCATTATTAAGACAGTACTTTTCCACTGATTGGTCATTCTGGACCTGTAGGGTTAATATTTACCTGACCTGCTGCTGCTTTACTATTCGTTGTCTAGACTCGGGCGTTTATGGTCTGACCTGAGCCTGCTCTTTCCAAGGGTTAGTCAGCAGAGCATAAAGAACACCTTCATTTAACGAGTTTTTAAAGGCTGTTTTCCCAGCTCAGACTGCCGTTTTGAGCCAAACCTTTGTTGACATCCTGGAACATCGGAGAAGACAGCGTTGGTGCATTCTGATGCCAACACGGTGGAGTCTGAAACAAGAGCGTTGAAAGAGCCTCGCCGTGCCACGGAGGGACGTCCAGCGTGATGTATTGCCCGAGTGTCACATTGAAATTCTTCTGCTGCCACAGACTGAGGAGGAATGTGATGAATGCCCCTTCATGTCTCAGACATAAGTGCTCCCATAGATTACTGCAACACATAGTGCACTGCCTGACACAAATGTGTTTCGATGACGGCTCATCTTTCTTCCCGAGACATCTCTCTCTTTTTTTTATTTCCTCAATGTGCCAAGGACCTTTGGACAAACAGGTTAAAAATATCATCCAATCACGGTCTTGTTAGAAGAGGGACAAGACTGAAGGAGCGAATGTTTCACTGGCATCAGGGAAGGACGATTAGAGTGTGAAGATCAACCAGAGTACGTAAAACACTTTGTGCTAACAAGGATGTCCCTTTGAGAATATTTCTGGCACCAAACTCTCTGATCTCCATTTTTATTAAGATTAGCAACATCAAAACGGAAAATGCACACAGCGAACACGTGGTGGTCTCATCGTGTCTTCACTTGTCATCAGAATCGTTGACAAACATTTGTCCACCGTCATCACATCTAAATAAATAGACGCAGGCCTTGAGATTATTTGGATGTGAATCTGTGAGACTTGTGTCATTACAGGCATCTTGTGCACGTCTTGGCTACCGAGATACGGCACATCCCTACTAAAGTGCTTCCACACCTTCCTGCTGCCGACCTCTTACCCCCACATGACCTGGAGCTGCAGGTCGCGGGCTGCTCCCTGCAGCTGGAAGCTATTTAACTTCAGATCTGTGATGGTCTAACGAGGGAGACCACAGACTCTTGACACCAGCTGACCTCTACTCACTCAGACTCTGAGACCTGAGATTCTAACAATAAGTAACTCAGACGTGGAGCAGGAGCTTTGTCAGTGTCAGGGTCAGAAACTCACCCCGTCAGAAGGTCTTCAGACTGCAAGTGTTTTTCTTTTGTCCCTGAATGCAGCATTGCTAACTCACTAAGCACTAAATTGCTCCAGAAGGATCTTCCATGACCTGACCTGCCGTTTAGATTTTCTGTTTAACTGAACCCTTGAGTCGGCAGCATCAGGCCAGATTCTGAAACATATCAGACAAGACGGGAGGCAGGATTCTCTCATTGCTGTTAATTATCCAGGAAGGAGGTCTAATTACAACGAATGGCTGACAAAGCCGACGCAGCCCACAGAGAGGAGGGAGAGCGATGCCTCCCACCTCCTCACGCTGTGGTTTCACTTTAATAAAGACCCCTTGACTTCCTCCCAATTTGCCAGCGCACGTGGTGGCTGATGGTGCTACTGTGTTCCAGTAAACCAGGAAATCACTGCTTCATTTAAAGCATGATTACAGAGTTTAACCAGCTGGTTTTCAGGACTGGAAGTCATTTACCCTGGTCAGTTTCTTTGGATTTTGGTTGCTTTTTAACTAATATTTTAGTATTCCTCAGTATTGAATCAAATCGTAATAAACACACAGATGAAAACTTCTTCTGAAGAAAAGTGGTGCAGCCCAGCTTTTTGTTTTTCGTGTTTCTTTGATGGCAGCTTCATCCATTTCTCCTCATATCAGACTCTGCCTCCCTGTCTCCTCCCTCCCACTCCTCAGCGTCTCCCATCACTTATTTCTGCTCTGCCTTTCTGTCTATCAATGGGACATCAGTGTATTCCATCATCAGAGTGGGAGCTTTGTGATGGGGTTAATGGATTGGGCAGGATGAAGCATTGTGTCCCGCTGTCACAGACTGCCATTCGTTTTGTGTGGGGATCAATGAGGAGATCTGAGGTTGGTGCCTGCTGGACTAATGTCTCCCCATAAGGAACTGTCAGTGGGAAAACGCATCACGACACAGCAGCAACTCTGCTTTAATTTTACATTTTCTCGAGCAAAATATTTACAAGCGCTTAAAGCCGGTGCTTCTGAATTTTACGACTTTGATGCCGTGATCAAAATGAAGTAAAACAACAACAGATGTTAATTTGATTCTTTGTGGATTTGATGATGACATGAGTGGGACGACATCTCTGTTCCTTAATGGTGTTTTCAGCCTTGGGGACCTGGGGAAAATATTTTCATTGACAATATTCACTTGAGGGGGAGCTGATGATCTTGATAAATGCAGTCATTTTGAATTTAAAGCACTTTGCCTGAGAGGTGGACAGCTGTGTTACAAAACATGCCAATGACTCACATTATGTTCAATATCAAACTAATAACTTCTATTTGAGATCCTGATGCAAAAGTTCCACCTTAAGGGAAGTTCTAGGCTTTGACACCTTTACATTAATTCTGTTCGCAATCTTGAAATTGTAGCAGATTAAAGTTGTGACTCTCATAGATCAAGGATGTCGAATTTGGTCAAAAACTTGGTTCAAGTTGAGAGCCAACCATTCTGACGTGGTCTAAGAGGATCTTGTGGGAACTTGCTGTTGACACATGCAGCATGGAGAGGGTGAATGAGGGGTCTCAGGGGCAAGATGGTAGGAAACACACCTTCAGAGGTGGTTGTCTTTACTCTGAGCCAAGTTCTAACAGGTCATGTTTGTTGTGGAGCGCATGGAGAGGCCTAATCATCCATTAGCCAAGATCTCCGACCCCTTCCAGTCCGGCTTCCTTAAGAAGCACTCGACTGAGACTGCTCTAGTCAGGGTTTACAGCGACCTCCAAATAGCTGCTGATGCAGGTAAATGCTCTGTCATGATCCTGCTCGACCTCCGTGCTGCTTTCGACACCGTAGACCACAACATCCTACGGAACAGGTTAAATGTTCTAGCTGGCATCTCAGGTTCTGCATTAGACCGGCTCACCTTCTACCTCTCCAACAGAACTTTCTCTGTGAAAACAGAAACCGTCTCTTCAGACACGGCCTCCCTAACCTGCGGGGTTCCACAAGGTTCTGTTCTGGGGCCTCTACTATTCTCATTCTATATTCTTCCTTTAGCTGGCATCATCCAGTCCTTCTCTGACATCCAGTACCACATCTACACTGATGAAATTCAGCTGTATGTGTCCTTCCTGCCCCACCAGTTAGACAGACTGGCCACACTAGTACTCTGCCTGACCCAGATCAGTAACTGGCTTTCCAGCAACTTTCTGGTTCTGAACGCCAACAAGACTGAGACCCTGATCATTGCTCCTCCAGAACTTCATCCAAAAATTGAACAGGAAATAGTTTCCTTCTGCTCCTCAGCCAAGCCCTCAGTAAGAAATCTGGGAGTTCTCTTTGACTCAGTTCTAAACTTTGATTCTCACATTAAATCCATCTCTCGCTCCTGCTTCTTCCACTTAAGAAACATCTCAAAACTCTGTAAAATAGTCTCAACTGCTGACCTGGAGAAAATAATCCATGCCTTCGTGTCCTCACGCCTAGACTACTGTAACGCTCTCTTTACCGGTCTGAACAAATCCTCCCTCAAACGTCTTCAGACCATCCAGAACGCAGCAGCCAGACTCCTGACTAAATCCAGCAGGCGAACTCACACCACCCCGATTTTAAAGTCCCTTCACTGGCTCCCTGTAGAATTCAGAATCCAGTTTAAAGTCCTGGTTCTCACCTCCAGAGCTCTAAACGGTCAGGCTCCTAACTACTTATCTCAGCTTCTTTCTCCACACACAGTCTCTCGTAACCTTCGATCTTCATCTCAAAACCTGCTGGCTGTTCCTCGCACCAAACTAAAAACCAAAGGGGACAAGGCCTTTCAGGCTCTGGCTCCCAGACTGTGGAACAACCTGCCCCTGAAACTCCGTCTCTGCAGCACTGTGGAGGCTTTCAAAAAACACCTAAAACTCACCTTTTCATCCAGGCTTTCCCTCAATGAACATGTAGAGATTTGACTGTGTATATATTTTGTATATATTTTGTGATCCTGATTACATTTTGTGCCTCTAATGTTTTATTCACTTGTGCTTTGTAATATTTGATTATACCTGTATTTTACAGCGCTGTGTGATCTGTTTCTGCGAAAGGAGCTTTAAAAATAAAATGTACTTACTTTCTTACTAATCCAGTGTGAAGGGAGTCTTAGCATCTCAGTGTATCTAACAGATCAATAAGCCATGTATGGCCTTCACTGTCACTATTTATTCCTCCAAATTACTCATGTAAAGCTTCACCTACACTATGGGTGCTCCTCAAATGTATGGAAAACCTCTTAGTCCATGATTTTTTTGTTCATAACTGAGAGATTAGAGCAGAAAGGAAAGACGGTCACGAGACTCCCAAAGATCAAACAAAGTTTCATGCTTCTTTACTATTTTTTATGGCTTAGAAATAGTTTGAATTTTAAAACAAAGCTTCATAATCCAACATTTACTCATTCATCAGCTGATCTAAGGTCAGGTCGAGGGGGTACCAGGTCAAAGTAGGTCCTCCTGGAGGATCCCAAGTGTTCCCAGAGAATTCATGATCCCTTCAGTCAGTTCTGGGTCTGCCCTATAGGGTCTCATCTCAGGAATGTGGACCCAGGGTCTCCTCAGGTCATTCTTTTGGTCACAATCCAAATCTCATGGTCATACCTGAGGGTTGAAACATAAACAAACCTGTAAATGGAGAGCTTTGTCTTTTTCAGCTCCTTCTTTACCTTTAAGGACTGGAGTAAAGCTTCAGTCTATTGGGCTATCTATCACTCCATCCTAATATCACCTACAAACAAGACACCAAAACACTCAAACCCCCTGTTTTGAGGCAGAGACTCATTCCAACCCCAAAGGAAGCATTCTTCCTTTTTCCAGTCAAGAACCACATCCTCAGATATGCCAGTTAAACTATAAACACCATTTCACTGATTTTGATCAGTATGCCAGATGTTTACATAGCTTCAAATGTAAAGACATCTACAGAAATACGAGCGGCTGAAAAGCACTTAAAGCTACATTTAATATATATCCACATGATTTAGTACCAACACAGCACAGAGAAAACTGACAAAAACGTCCATTCCTCTGCGTCTTTATTGTTTACTTTGCTGCTTATTTTATCTTTCTGTCATTTGGTGCCTGACAGGTATTTAACTATTCATTTATCCAACTTGATTCCCTTTTGTTGTCAGACTAATGTTTTTAGTAGCTGAGGTTGAAAATGACACCTAAACAATAAACAGTTAAATTTACTGACTTGATCACGTTACAAATACGGTACTTTAAAAGTACATATTAATGTATTTCCAGACTGTGTTCAGAGGTTAAAGAGACGCAGGATTTGAACTTCTTCACTAATAAAAACATCAAATAAATAAATACATACAAGAATCAGAAACTGGTCAAACTAGAATGGATGCATTTATGACAAATCATTAGGTACTCCGTTTCTCCGTAGATCCGGACCTCCTCCCACCTCTGGGTGACCAGGGATTGACCCAGCTGTCTGACAGATGCTGCACACTATCTGGTCATGTGAGAAGCGTGTCGTATGGGCCAGAAATGAAAAAGAAATCAACTGTATGCTCCTCGCTCCTTCAGGTCCCCGTTTGACAGCTCCGGGACAGATGGATTTCCTAAAGCTGCCGTGCAGAATCCGGATCCACGCCGGCCATTCGAGTGGAGGATTTCTCCCGCCTCGGTTTGTTTATCTTAATTCGTCCTGCATCGCTCATCACGAACAGAGGAGTGTGATTTGATGTGCGGTGATGTGACGCGATCAGCTGCTCATATTATCAATCATAAACATCAGATTTAAACGAAGGAATTCTTTATAAAAATGACCCCTTTCCCTCCTACATCAGGGAGCCACATTCAGCCAAATGTATTAGTTTAGAGCATTTCATATTAGTTATGAATCTGGGCTTCCTGCCATCACCTTGTAGAGCTCTGATTGAGTTTAACTGTTCTGTCACCCCAGCATGCCCCTTGTTAGGTGAAGTGAATTTTACTAATGCTTGGTGTGGGCTAATGCCTGCTTTTACGGGCCTAATAAGAATAATGGGTTGTCATAAATTTTGAGTCATCCTGATATTATGAGACAAGCTGTAAATGAGTTATGAATTATGGCTCCGCTACTGACACAATTATTTTATGATGGTGAAAGCTGGATTTGAAAAAGAAGGGCGTGGGGTTGGACAGCTCCTTATGTAATGAGAAACCAGATGAGAGGAGCTGCAGAAAATATTTGCGTAATTGTGAGGGTTTGCTGCTTTCAGCACATGGAGCCGGTAAGATGAGATGAATTGAGTCTGACTGTGGTCTGGCAAGAAAATCAAAGCCAGGCGAATTAGGAAGTCAGAGACAAGTGATGAATTATCTGATTGTACAGAAGTCACTGAACGCAGCACGAGGAAAGCATCAATATCTTTTCAATTAGCTGCTTGTACTGATTAAAACGTAAAAGGATATTTGCTTATCTGGACTTGTTAGGTCGCAGTGGATAGAAATGAGGAGCTGCAATCTAGAAGGAATCCATGTAAAAACCAAAAACCTTTGAATAATTTGTTCTTGCATGGAAAAAAGAGCAATGTTTGACATTCTCAGTTGCAGATTTTTTGGTGTGGCTAATGCTAAGAGTAGTTCTGCTGTTATACTTGGCTGTCGGTGTCACCTCAAGATGGCACAAGTCCTAGACGTAGGATTTTATGGCTCAACACTTGTATTCATTGCCTGTGTGAGTGGCTAAAGACCCGAGGTGGGATTTGCCAGTGCTGCTTTAAGGTCTTGGTTTCTTATAGTGCACAAAAATCCAATCCAAAACTGTAACCAGCCTTGGTTTACCATGCTGTTGATGTGTGTCGCCTATAATTTAGCACCGGTTTGGGTTTTAAAATGTCAGGCTTGAAGATTTTAGAATAAGTACAACATCTCTAAATAATTTTTCTCCTCTCTGCTATCGCTTTACAGAGAAAACAGGTACAATTCTCCCAAAGATGTGGAAGAGTGGGCTTAAAACCAGTGGAGGCTGTTGTTATTGGTGGCCATACTGGCAGAGTGATGACTGACCATGGCACCGCATTCTGGGCAACAGCAGGTGATAATGATTCCTTGACATTTACCCAATCCTCATCGGACCTCATTTGAGCTCATTCTGCCCAACGCAGTCTGCTCAGAGCAGACATGTTTAAAAAGTTGCATTGTCCAGATTTTACTTTAAAAAAGCTTTCTAAGTTGGAAAATCAGCTGCTTGAGGTCATAATTCCAACTTGTAAAGTTATGATCTTCTCACTAGCATTGATGTCAAAATCCAACATGGCCACTCCTTGCAGAAAATGGTGATAGCTGCTGGAAATTTGTTTTAATATACTTTTAACATGTAGCCAAACCACTCAAATGCATAAAAACACCTTGCTAGCTTGTTTTGCTAATAATAAATAGTCTCAAAATAAATAAGTCCCATTAAAGCAACAATTTTAAATCTTGTATAAATTACAAAAAATGATAATCTATTCTGTAATGAGAAAACTGTCAAATGCTAAATGTTCAGATGACAAGTAAAAAAAACATGGCCCCCTTTTCTCACTGAACTTCAAAGTGGAGAAAAAAGTAGTGAGTTTTTGTACATTTCAATACTTTTTATGGTTAATTACTGGTACAATTTTTGAGTGACTTTTTAAATAAAATGTAGCATTATGTAATCAAACTGGCATGTATGAGGTTGAAATCCTGGTCAGAATGTAATATTTGATCAGGACTGAAAAGATTTTAAAAATTAAAACCAAAAAAGCAGAAGAATAGTAGTTCTTGGTAATAAATCAAAGTGATTCTTGAAGCTTAAACAAAAGAAGTCAAAGGAAATGCGGTCCTTTATTATATATATTGATGATTAGAACATATTTCATATCATATAGATGTTTTAGCACAATGGTTGGACTAAAACCAAATCTTATAAACAGCGCACCATGCTTCCTCCAGTAGGGGAATTCCTCTACAAGTAAAACCAGAGACATGCTAGAAAACAAAGGCCAACTCCTAACATGCGTGTAATGAAATCAGCCATCTCCAGAGCCCTTCCAGCCTCAGTGCTACCTCTCCCTGGAGGTCCAACTAAGAGGTTAAGCTTCTCTTCCATCCGTCCTCGCAGTTCAGAGGGTAAACTAGCAGGGAAATTGGACACTGGCCTGCTGTGGGTTTCAGGCTCTTGAGAGCAGGATAGAACAGGGTTAAAGTCGGGGCAATCTTTCCAAATGTTGAGGAGTGGCCTTTTATTGCCCCCCATCTATGTGTAGTGTGTTGCTGAAGGGGAACCCGACACTGACGTTGTTATTGAAGTGCCGCTCGAGGGGCTGATAACTGGTCTCATCGGCTAAGATCCTGTGTGGGAGCCGAGTCCCGGCCTCTTTAAAAGACAGTGACAGGTGTGTGACAGATCTGGGTGTCGAGGGACGTTTGGGACCCCCCAGAGATGACAGCCTCTTGGCTCGTCTCTAGAGCTGATTAGAGGCCCGTCTGACTGATCGAGTCTTCAAAAACTATTCTCGCATTAAACAAACAACTTCATTCCTCAGATTATTTATCCTCTGGGGAAAATGAAGAACGTGAGGGAAGTAAACAGAATCAAATCGTAGTTTCAAACACACACTTTGGACTTTTTTGTCTCAGAGTCTAACTTTGAACTAGTAGAGAAACTTTACTATTCAGGAACCAATTAAAGGAGGCATCCTCTTTAGAAATGACCTTTTAATTTAATTTTTTATGTGGATGAACTGATCCTGAATCAGAGATAGCAGCTTGATGGTGTTCTGCACAGGAAAAACTGTTTAACTTAAGGGAATTAACATGACATGTCCTGTTTTATAAACAAAACAAAAACTGGTCATATTTACATTATAGTTTGTGTAATAGCATATATATATAATATCCTAATTTTTTTTATCTGATTATTACTGTTATTACAGCCATTAAAGTACCAGGAGATGTCTAACAAGAGCAGGGGGAGGGGCTGAAACACAAGGGGAATGAATCCTTAAGTCTCCAACTCGACCACAAGTGGCATCATTGTCATCACCTTGTTCTGATTTCATTTCATCTCTCGGCGCCACCAGTGCAGGCAATATGTGGGGATTGAGTTACAGGAGGCCCACCTCTTATTATTTTCATGGGAACTCAAGGACAGACAGTCTTGTGCCGAGATGAGAGGATATTTATATGAATGCACATAATGTTGTGTTCTCAGTACTCGGGGACATTTAACGCCTATCTCCGAATAGCATCAGAGGCTTTCAGCTCGACAGAGTCATTAATATCGGAAGGGTTTATGTGTTTCATATTGCCTGGGTGCCAGCTGGGTCCACATGGCTGATGAGCTGGTAGATGATGCACCGTTCTTTTTCATAGCCTCGTCCGCAGCAAGAGCTCCGTATCTGGTGCGGTCCAGACTTTATCACTTCATAGAGGTCAGCCCACTGGTGAAAAGCAGCGTTTACTTGTCTCTCTCTGTTTTTTAGTTTTCTCCTTTTTATTTTGTCTATGACTTTTTGTTTGGTTGCATTTCTTTGTGGGATCCTCCTTAAACAGTAGAAGTGCCTGAAGTGTGTGTGTGTGTGTGTGTGTGTGTGTGTGTGTGTGTGTGTGTGTGTGTTGAGGTTTTTTAAACCTCACTACCCTGGAAACATTTTGAAAACGAAGATTTTCTGCTGTTTTCACCTTTTTATCCCCCCAAAATTTGTATGTATTTTTTTACATTTGTATAAAACTAGTAGAGATTTTTTAGAATGCTAATTTTGCTTTGGTGTGTATAGAATTACGATGCAAAACCTATAAGAAGCAAATAAATCTATTTAACAAGAAACAACAATGGAGCCACTTTTATGAGCTCCATTTTTTAAGACTCCTCATTGGCTGGTCCTGCTTCATCCACAAATCGGACCTTAACCTGATTGCGTTGATTCATGTAGACGTTACTGCTGTATGTTCAAATAATCACGTTTCTTTGGTGTCTGGTTGTAAATGGAGTATCATGGCGTCACTGCTTTATCTTTAAACGTCTGCTTCAACCCTTCAGCAGCTGAGGTGACTCATCAACAATTTCATTAGCGTAACTGAACCTGTGATTCAGAATTTTGTTGAAATGCAATAAACCAAGGCTCAAATAGATGAAGATAGTCGGGCAAATGTAAACAGGTTCCAGGTCTTTGACTATGTATTAGGGACACTCAGACTCAGACAGTCAAAATGTCAGGATAAATGTAAATAAACTATTTCAGGTTCAAATCAAAGTATTGAGATTATTATCATTAAAATTATAATTTTGCATCAACTACAAAAAACCCAGGTCATTTTCTTTAGTGCAACATGTGGACTTTACTCCTTCAGCAGAGTCCAGTAAAATTTCACTAACTTTTGTGATTCCTTCAAAATAAGAGACCTTAAGAATACATGAAGCTTAAAACTGTATAAAAAGCTTATTATTTTTCCCCAGTAAAACTCAAATTAAACTACTGGGAATCCTGATAAGTTATTAGGTTGTGTTTATATTCAGATGCAAGTTACTGTGACTGAAATTAGTTTTTTGTTCTCTTTTTAATCTCTAAAATAACCTCTTCTCAACATTTTAGACTTTAATTTGGGAAAAAAAACATTCACGTTAAAGGTGTGGTGATTGGTCACGCTGAGCTTTTTATGCAGGCTGAACATGAAAACAGTCTTCTACATGGATCTCTAGCTTTAGCTTCTTATAGAAAATAGAGGTTGAAACGCTATCCTCACAGATCTACGTCACGACGTGAATTTGCATACATGGTCTGGCCCATTATGGCTTGTGCCCGATCCACAGACAGGCTTGGATAATGCACAGGCTAGATATGGCTTGAGCCTACGTACTGTATAGGGGCCTGGTCTGGGGGTCCCATTGGCCAGTAAAAAATATATTAATTTATTTACATTTACATGCAAGAATATTCTTAGAGTGAATTGGCCCACAAAATGTTAAGTGACGCAGATTTTTCATGATGTTGACTCACGTTACGTGAAATGTAATTTTTATGTAGAACAAAATCATAACAATTGAACTGTAGAGGTTTAAGACACTGCCTCTCATGTGGGAGACCTGGGTTCGAGTTCCAGACTAGGCATGTGTTGATTTTTTAAATTTTCCTATAGAAATGCTTTTTTTTTTTTTTGCACAGAGGAGGAGAGAGCCTTTAGGAACAGCTGTTGGATAAGTTCGTAACACATTTTTGCTGTGATATTAGCAGTTATTCTGAGGTCTTTGTGGTTAGCCACACATGCTAATGTAAATGTAGCAACTCCCACATCCTAGAGAGGCTGCTCGCTGCAGAACCAGAAAGGTGGAGCTGCACCAGAAGGCGGAGCTGCACCAGGTTCAGCCCCACCCATTCAACCAATCAGACCTGGTCATTCCATCAGAGTCAGCTCCCACACCTCCCGTGTGATTGAGTTGGTTGTTTATATTGGACTATTACACTGGGCTGTTAGATCCGAGAACGAGGTGTTAAATCTCCGCCGGACTTTGTACTCTGGATCCGGCGGAGATGCAACACCTCGTTGTCGGGTAATGCTGCGAGCGTGTCCGCGGAGTTTCTTACGGTGCTCCTGGTCCAGCGCAGCTTTGTGCTGCGGGTCCGCGAAGCGCTCAGGGTTTCCCCGGTGCTTTGGCCCAGCTGCTAACTGATAGCAGCTAACAGCCGCTACTAGCGGCTAACGCTACGAAGCAAAGTGGGCTAGTTCGGCTTTCTCTGTGGCTCACTGTCTCTCGTTGTAGTCCGTATGACAGAAAACGTTAACGTTTCTCATTCACAAACTAATACTGTTACAAAAACATGACTGAAACCCCCAGATATTTAAAGTGCCTGTGACTCCATATTTAAATCACTTTATATTAAACAGGTGTAATCTTTGATGCCTCTAGATTAGCGTTGCACCATTATAACTCAAAATACGCTGTAATTATTTCCTAACGAGCAACTCAGAGATCAGAAGAAAGCACCGCCTTCCGGTTCTGCTGGGTTTCTCCTTATTTGGCAGCCTGACACTTCTGCTGCAGCAGGGGGCAGTGTCGTCGCGTGAAAGAGAAACGAAACTGAAACTAAACACTACACGGTCTATGGGCAATGGCGGCGGCACTGCCTCGCTCCAGTTGTCGTGAACGTGCATGTGGGAGGAGAATTTACCATATAAGCAAGTCCGGATCACTATGACCTCATAGCGGGCTGGAGAGAAAAAAACTGTTTGAAACCTGGGTCTGAAATCTGGAAGAGCTTCTCACTGGCTGTACTAGGAGACAGATGGACGCCGTTTTTTGCTCTTTCTGGCAGGTTTAAGGTGAGAACTCAACGTTGCAACATGATAAGTCAGAAAACATGGAAAACCATGTCATGGGCACTTTAATCAATTTTGAGGATATGTTTTATCCTGAAAACAAGGGGAAATGGAAGGAGAAGCAGGCAGATATTCAAGATATTTTCTTGTAAATTCACTCTTTTGCAATAAAGCTATTTTGAAAAAACAGCAGGGCTGTGTAGCGGGGCAGGACGGACTGGTTGAATGGGCGGGGCTGAACCTGGTGCAGCTCCGCCTTCTGGTACAGCTCTGCCTTTCTAGTTCTGCAGCGAGCACCACTTGACAGCCTATGATGTGTTGTAGAAAAACGTAAGGCCAATCAGAAGCGAGGGTTGTGCATATCATTAATAATAATGAGGAGTCCTGTTTCAAGCAGACCTCTGCATCAGAGAATAGAAGCATCATAGCTTTTTTCTTTATAAAAATTACTCATAAGGCATTGATTTACACTAGATAACGCTGCAAATGTATTAAATAAACGAGTAAACCACACCTTTAACACAGTATGGGAATTTCAGCATTTTTGTTAGAATCATTTGGATGTTTTTTTTGTAACAGAGGAAAAAGATGTGTTTAAATTTATTGTCTGGGGGAGTAAACGTCAAAACATCCCAGTGGGGGGTGGGACATCCATTCAAGAAGCTGTAAATCATCTATTATTGCATATTTTCTTTGACATAATTAGACACATCTTTGCCTAAAATCCAACAAATAATGACCTAGCAGCACTTCACACCAAAATACAAAGTTTAATATGTTTAACACCAAAGTAGACATTGCAGTGGGTGGTGTGATAATAACTGAGAGAATACAGCTATTTGTGGGTTTATTTTTTACATCTCTCACAAACCTTTGATTTAAAGTGTGTTGATGAGGAAAAAATCATTTGCAGGGCCAGACAGCGTCTTCTTTAGGTGAGAGCCTGTCAGGTTTAAGACGGTTTGATCCACATGTTACTTCATACCAGAGGGTGAGTGATTCGACAAGCTCAGCATCTGTAATCTTTGTCTGTTTTTATACGAAAATCCACACACCATCAGAGGAAAGCTGAAATCTTACAGCTTCAAGTCAAAATAAAAGATTTTTTTTTGCTTTTTGCTTAAAGTTTTTTGACAAAGAGAAGTTTTATTCCCAAGAGGTGATTAACATCCTACATGGGTGTGACCAGAACGAATTCTCCTCCAACTTAGTTACTATGCAGAGCTGAAGCAGCTGCCAGCGTACCCTAGCAACACGTCCCGCCGACCCTCAGGAACTCAGAGCGCCAGTGGGAGAGTGACTCAGAGTCCATGTATCCCAGCATGCCTTGCCACTGTGGTGCCCTTCACCCTGTGACCTGCCATAATGGCACCATGGAGAGATGAAAAGAACCATGTGACACAGGCAGACACAGTCGCTCTGGCTTCACGCTGGTCGCAGCGGCTCACACGGAAAGAGTGAAGACCCGGGGCAGCTTGGGCAACAACAGGCTGCACGATCATCCAGAACAGAAGTCGTGTTCTTTTTGTTCCACCACAAAAGGTTTCCGCATGTTCACGACATACCTGCATTCTGTTAAAGACACCCAGCGACGCACACGTTCTAATTGATGTCTTCATTATCCACTCCACTGGTGCAGAATATTAAAGTTTTAGGCCTCTTTTTTTCCTGCAGGAATTACTCATCGACAGGTTGTTGCTGCTCACACTTTGACTATTATCGCCAAACAGTGGTTGCATAGTTTACTCACAATCATCGAGTGTGTGAAAAAGCACCATCTGTGCTCGGAGCCAGCAAACCGCCGCGCCTCAGCCATCATTCCTGCAGTCTTTGTAACAGCTATGGGACTTTAAATCAGTGCCTTGCACCCTCAAGGTTCATTATGAGGTGACAGCCCTTTGTGACTGCTGGGTGACGACAACAAGTGGCAGCGGGGGGAAGAGGGGCTTGGAGAAAGTGGGGCAGATGGTACGGAGGGATGACAATAGTGCCATTTCACAGCATATCCTCCACCTGTGGCGTGACGGAGGCTGCTGTCGGGGGCTTTTGATGCCTGCGGAGATGAATGTAGCAAAGGAACATATCTCTTACTGACAGCTTCCATATCGCTGCTGATTGAGATGTAGGATAAGCTGAGAAACAAAATTTAAGAGGAACAGCTCATCTTAAACTTTTTATATCATGTTTGTTTTGCAAAATGAGGAAAGTTGAGTAAACAGAATATAAACACATAAAAACCTCAAGCAGCAAATCTCCATGTGACCATATGTTAGAGCAGTGAGCAGCAAAATAATAAAAAGCCTGACAAGTTGTTTTAAGAGCGAGCAGGTGGTTCCTAGTTCAAAGCCTGCAGGGATGAGGTTGTGTTTTCTTTGCTCCAGCAGTTCAGTCCCCCCCCCCCCCTCAACAGACCCAGGTCCAGCAAGTCCTCCTGCAGTCTGCCAAACTTAAAGAGCAGCATTATTATCGGCAAAGTGCTTTTTAAATCCATTCCTGCTCAACACCAGGATGTCTTCTGCACGCTAATCCTCGAGGATACGGATCCGTCACTCCTTGGTCGTACTCTCATGCCTGGCGTGCCTGAGACAGCTGGAAAAACAGTCTCTGCCCAACGATCTGCACACACAACGGGGATCTCAAGCCACCACATCACAGCTCGGCTGCAGAGAGCTTTACAGTAGTTCAAAAAACACAACGCAGGCTTGTTTGTAAAACCAGAGATTGCATGCTAGTGTTAAAGGGAGAGAGCATCAAGGTGCTGCATGTGCACACCTGGATTATGTCATATCACTGAAAGTCTTCAGTTTTTCTCTTTTGAAGTGAAAATGTTAAAGATTGGACAAATGATGCCATGCTGTCTCTGCAGGGGCGATTTAACTGTACTCCTGTGGGGATTGGGATGATTTAACAGATGTGGTGTGTTCATATGCTGCTTTTGGTAGAGACATGATCAAACCCAGTAAGAAGGTTCAAATCTACCCCAACAATAGAATCTGTTAAGTTTTTTATTGAGAACAAGAAGCAGATCAGATCTTTATGAAGTCACAAAAGATCTGAACGCTGAGATCTGGAAAGCGAAGCGAAATCAAAAAATTGGACTGGAGAACAAAATGGCTTCCAATAATTTGGGCCCAGCCTGGTCCATCATGTGAACTATTGCTGGCATCCAAAACCATAAAAATAACACCGCATTTACTTTAAATGGTTTGAACTCAGATACTGATTTTATGCTTTTAACCATTTTAATAGGTGTGACTTCAGCACAGAAATACAAGAGTTGACTAGGAAACTGAGTATTACACCGTGTTGTCGTCTACACTGCAAAAACTGATTTCTAAGAAAGTAAAATAGCCTTGTTTTTAGACATTTTGTCCTATTTTTGTCTAAAAAGAAAATATAATCTTACAGCCCTACTTGAAATAGGCCAAATCTTCTTAAATATGGTCAAATTTTCAAGATTTGAGCAAAAAAAAAAAAAAATCTGTCAATGGCGTAAGCAAAATGTGCTTGGCTAGATTCCTTAAAAATAGCCAAATTTTCTGCATTTAGAACAATTCGCTAGTTTTAAGGAATCTATAGCCAAGCAAATTTTGCTTATCTCATTGGCAGATTTTTTTGCTCAAATCTAGAAAATTTGACCATATTTAAGAAGATTTGGCCTATTTCAAGTAGGGCTGTAAGAATATATTTTCTTTTTAGACAAAAAATAAATCAAAATGTCTAAAAACAAGACTATTTTACTTTCTTAGAAATCAGTTTTTGCAGTGTAGTTCCTCTAACATTAAACGATTTCAGACCAGTGGCTTTAACCTCTTTATTTATGAAAGTCTTTGAAAAGCTGAGTTTAGAGGTTTTAAAGATTACATCATTGGTGTGTACTGTCACCACTGTTGTTCATTTTGTGTACTAAAATGTGTCAAAGCACTTTTAAAGACTGCCTCATTACAAAATACACTGACAACTCGTTATTTTTTTAAACTGTATTATGAGTTTATTGAGCAGTACTCTGGTAAATGTTGATTTAAACCTCTTATAAGGTTTAATCCCCTCAGCCAGGTGTTGTAACCTGCCTGATAGACCCACTTCACAGCATGTGTATAATGATAGCATTCCATTTAGAAGAAGTTTTGCTCATTAACATGTTTTACAGAACAACTGGCATGCACAGCTGCAGGAGTAGAATGCAGCCGCCGTCATTCAGCTGAAGATGTCTGCTCTATTAGGTCTATTACATCTAATCTATAAATGATCCTTTATTATCTAAACAGGTGCATTCTGCTCTGCTGTAAACCTTCAGTCAGATCCAGTCTAGCACCTGCCTCGGTTCCTGCAACTGAACCACGTTGCGGTTATTGAGAAAAGGAACATTTAAAATGTCATAAAGTATGTAACACCCAGTTTAAATGTGTTTTTTCTCAAAAGGAGGAAATAAATAAAGAGCAAGGCTTTTTCTGATTGTCTTCTGGACAGACATTTTCAAAATAATTTTTTTCATTTTCAGTTGTTAGACATGTTCTAAGCGTCACATAATGTATGACATACTTTATGTATGAGGAAAATACAGCAGCAATGTAAGAAATACATGTCCAATCAGCACCTGTGTTTTTATTCTTTAGTCAGGAAATGGTTCCATTAGTTTAAATAGAGGGGGCGGGGCTTAACATTCAAACTGCAGCCAGCCACTAGGTGGATTACCAGGTCTTGCATAATCTGTAACCTGCATTAAACACCCAGCAACAGCTGCTTTTAAAAACATTTGCAGGAATATTGTTGAAGTTATGTATGTCTTTGCATCATTTGTGATCATTTTGACAGTTTTCTTAAATATCGCCATATTTTAAAATACATACCTGTTAAAGTTAACAAGATATGTATTATAAACCTTTTTATCATATTTTTTAAACAATGTTTAAATGTCTAAACTTTTTGTTTAGCAGTTAAGCAAAAATATAATATTTAATATTATATTAAATATTATATTTAATTTTGTATCTGGACGAGATAATGACAGAAAATCTAGACTTACGGTTTTATGTTTCATGTCCGAATCTATAAATAGGATTCTAGTTGGAACTTTTCTCCTAACTTTTGTGGCATCTGATGTACGTTACTGTTCAAAAGTGTTGAAGTGAAGCTGCTGGAGTTCACAGAGCTAATCTCTCTAAGACTTTTGAGAAGTGAGCATCATCGCTGAGACTGAGGCTTATATTCAGAGGATGAGATCCAGAGAGGAGGAGCGTGTGTGTGTGTGTGTGTGTGTGTATAGGGGGTGTAAATATAAAGAGCAGCGATAAAGAGGTAATCATCTCCACTCAATGCATATTTTATCCAGTGGGGGTTATTAGGAGCATGGAGATGAGTCAAATCCACCCAGACTCCTCTCCTGATCCTCTTTCCTCCTCATCTCCACGTCGACCTGCCTCAGCACGGAGCCCAGCTGATGAGTTAATACACACAAAATCAACGTTCACTCTTCTTTTAATCACATTTGTTTTGCAGCATCAGATTTCTGCAGCAAGTGGATGAGTTGTCATATAATGTCTGAACATAGGGGGCAGCGTTCTCAAAGGTAAAACATTATAAAATTCAAACCCAAAGGAGTTCATTTATAATGCAAATTAAACAGAACTATCAAAATAAAAGCACTTGTTTTGTGCTTGTTAGCATGACATCTATTTATCTTTTTACAACAATGACCCTGCACCGTGCAGCACCAGTTCTGATTAATCCACTTCCTGTTTATCCACTAAACAGACCAGAGTCTCTCCTCTAATTTAGCACCACGCTGAGGATGAATCTGTTTCCTTTCTGCAGCAGGACAGAAATAGTTCTTAATAATGAAAGATTGATGTGAAGTAAGCTTGTCATTACATGCTGCACTAGACAATTAGGTGCCTTAGTCTTGCTCTTCTGTTGCTTTTCTTTCTCTTCCACGCTGAGTAAATGACTAAAGTTGTTTGGTAAAATTAGTTTTCTTTGGACTCTAAAAGGGTTCTTAAGATTCGTTTTGCTCGCTGGCAAAGAAAACAGCTCTTTTTGTTGTTTTCTTTCGGGATCAAGTTGTTTCTGATCTTGTTGCAACACTAAACAGAAGACATTGAAATTATTAACAGAGATTATTAGTTTAACAGTTGGAGCAACAGATTGATTCAACTTGTTGCTCAGTTGGGCCTCATTCTTGGCTTTTTTTTTCAAATAGAAGTGTAAAATAAATCATGCTCTTAAATTTTAATGATTAGTTTAAGTTCATTTGCAGCTTTTTTATTTTATTTTAATTAAACTGTCATTCATGCTACAGCCTGGAGGCTACAGCTAACCTGTTCCCATAACTTTAAATTAGCCTGTTGATGAATTCTACTAAAGATCTGGTATTCAAACAATGAAGAAATACACGTCACATTTCATTTGAAGTGTCCGACATTTTTTTTTTACTTTGTACAAAATCTTTTGCACATTCAGTTTTTGTCAGAAACAGTGGCAACATTAGGTTTTTAGATTCTTTAAGTAGTACTCTTTGTGCATTTATTTAAAACAACTTCCTGTTTTTGCCACAGCAGTTTTAAGTAACCAGCTCCCCTGCAGTGTCCTTAGCATCCTCAGTAATACTCAGTTTTATGTCCTCTTTGCCTTTTTCCTCTGCATCCTTTTTTCTGCATCCTTTCTTTCAGTCCAGTTTTAGATTAGGTTTTCTTTTCTTACTTTTTGAAAAAAAAAAACTGAAAGAGAATTTTCTTTTTAAGTGTTTTAATACACTGAAGACACGAACATATGTATAAATATGTTTATTCAAATAGAACACCTTTAATGAAGGATTTCATGATAAATTATCTACTTTACAAACCAGCTGTAACACCCAACACACCCCAGACTCGGTGTCTGACCCGGCTCACTTCTCCAGGTGTTCCCATTAAAATCCCAGTTACCTCCTCATGCTGTTCAGCTGGTACTCGTAACAGAGGCTCAGAGCATTCATAAACACTGGGAGGACTGACATCTCAATGGGATCCCTATTCCCTCACTATCAGCTTACAGCTGATAATTACAGCCAATCATCTTGGATCAAGCATGTCTGCCTGAACGGTCCAACGTAACATCTGCTGCATCGGCCGGCCGACCGGCCAAGGAGGACTGAAAGGTGAGCTGATGGAGGCCGAGGAGGGGAGGAGGGAGAGGAAACCTACACACAAGATCATTTATTATTTTATATTCTCTGAGAGCAGGTGTTCTGAGGTATTTCTTATCAACCTCAGATAAAACCAATGGATGTTTAATGAGTTCTTGTTTTCTATTCAGTGTAAACGAACAAACTCCAGTTCAACTCTACCCAGTGTTTAAATAAAAGTGACCGTAGGCATAAAAAAAATGAAGCTTTTATTTAAAAATCTGCATTTTAAAAAATATAAGTTGGATCCTAATATAAAAGTGGAATTTTCTGATATGATTTGCTTTAAATGCATCCCAAATCCAGTCAATTAGTTGACATTATGACAACAAAGTAATAACTGTTGGCAACATATTGCAAACCACATTCCCGATGAGTCTCATAAATGTCTAAAAACGTTCACGAAGTTTCTCAGTTTCCTCATGTGAGTTGCAGGGTCTCGTTTATGAGACAAACTTCCTCTCAGCGTTGCCGTCGTGGGCATCTGGAACCTGTTATTAATACTTCTTAGTTAACTTTCCTTGAGTCCGAACGTGCACGAAATGTGCAACAACTTCAGGAGGGGTTGGCTACCAAGCTGTGAATAAAATGAGGGTAAATCCCATGCAGGATGAGACATAACTCTTTAACTAAATGGTGCATGTTTCTTGCAAGAACCCAGTCATATTTGAAAGTTCTAGCAAAAGTTTTAGATGCACCTATTTAGTTTGATCCCAACAAAAAATTTGGACCCTTTCTCACAATTCTGTGCCTCCAACTAGTCCCCAGTCATGAAAGCCTAGTAGTTAAACTCCTGAACTGGTAAAGTCAGAGGAAAAGCTTTCATCTTTTCTCTTGTTATCAATAAAGATGAGGTTTAGATTGTGCAGAAACCCCCCAAGTTAAAAAGCTAAAGATCATTTTTAATGTTGAATATTTTACACAATTTGATCAAAACAATCCCATTTATTTTCACGTATTATAAACATTTAGGAATTCTGAGAATCTCTCAGGGATTCAAAAAGCCCAGTTCGACATTCCTGCTTTTCTGTAAACGTTACATAAATCTGAGATCCACATTAATAAAGACACTTTCTGTTCGTGTGATTCATCCAAACTCCGTGTCACTCCATCCGCCTACACCCATTCCCAGTCAGTCTGCGCAAACAACTTAATCAGACTCAGAAGCCTGTGGGCTGTGGAACGAGCCCCGGCCCAACATCGGGCCTTCATACCCATTAATCATTTCATTTGGACTTTGGGTGGAAAACCAAGCAAACAGAAAATCACACCCGACTTTTGGCCTTAGCTTGTGTCTGCGCTGAACTCAGCACCAAAGGGCTGGCAGCGACAGCAGCAGCAGCTCTAGAGCAGATCCAAGAAACAAACTGACACTAAGGAGACCGAGTTAGACAGCAGTGAACAAACGGCTTCCAATCGCAGACAACAAGACATCAGAGGGGATGTGAGCGGTTAGGTCTCGTGTTTTTATTGATAATTACTGAGTTTCTGATTAGGAAAAAGCTGGTCCAAGTTATACTTATAAGGAAGCAAAACATCAAGTTAGTGTTTTTAAGTTGCAAAGTTTTCATAAAAGTTGACATGTCAACATCCATCCATCCATCCATTACATATAGCTCTCTCCTCCACATCACTCTCCAGCTCCTCCTGGAGGATCCCAGGGCGTTCCCAGACCGGAGAGGATTAAGAATCCCGTCGACATCTCTGTTAAGAGCTCTTTTATGTCCACACATCCCTTAAAGTCCAGTTTTTTTTAATTTAAAAAAAAGGACAGGGGTTGGCCTGTATTTTAAAGTTGCCCTGAATGCAGCATCCTCTTGTTTACATTATAGCATGATGTGTTCAAGTGATACTGGGGATCTGGGCCAATCAGAAGCAGGAGAAAGTTGGTTGAGCATCAAGAATAACAAATTGACCAAATACAGTTTAGTTTATTTGTAATAAAACACTTTAATAACAGGTATGACTCTTTTATTAAGATTCAGATTAAAGTTCTGATACTCGACCTGTAGAGGTTGAGACTAAAGCCCAGCTGTAGTAGGTGTACTTTAAACTCACTACTACTACTACTACTACTTTAGTGCTCTGCAGTTTGTGTTCATTTATTTAACATCTGCAACTAAAGGATAAACTGCATGCTTTTGCAAAAAAAAAAAAAAAAAAACAGTTCAGGAGATCCACTTTCTAAACAAAATCAGTCAAATGAATCTATGAAATCCTGCATAACCTGAGAATTTGATTACATTTAAAAACATTTCTTTTTGTTTAAGCATCAAGTTATTCTAATTTGCATTTACATTTTGCACTGTTTAGCTCTGAAATCTATGTTTGATAGCTTATAAGACATTTGTTTGGTTTGTAATTCAGAACACATGATATCAATATGCTTTTAATGCTGGCTTAGAGTCTGCCAAAGCTTGGCTCTGAACAAAGTTTGCCGCCTCTCCTGCTCTTTGTCCGTGAAACACCCTGTTTGACCTCATGTTTAGTCTTAGAAGGGGGTCATTAAGGGCTCAAGCTGCGATGTAATGAAAATGTTGTGACAACAGCACAGGGGTGAAGTAAAAACAGGCTTCAGGAGGCAGCTGAGCCTCTACTCTGGGGACCGACAGTGGGGTTTAGAGGGGGGAAATGATGGTTATCTGCACACCCTTGAGACACTGATATTAGCCTTGAGACTGCTGGATAGACTTGATGATAACCCTGCTGAAAGCCTGTCAAAGACCAGAGTGCTGGTTGAGTTTGAAGGAGCATTTAAATAAAACCTGGACTCTCCATGATGAGAACGGTGCAAGAAAACCTGAGGATATTTAATTAATTTAGCAAAAGCTGCAATTCCATCTTTCACGAATGCTTTGAAACAAGATGCTGGGTCATACATGTGCGGTTAGTTAGCAGCCGCTTTCCCCTTTTGACTGCATTCATCATCATTCTGTGGCTTGTTTCTCCACCGTATGGCTGCTGGCAAGTTGGATGTGACAAAAATGAAGAGTAATGTGCTTCGTCCCAGCTCCTTTATCCTCATGCAAGGGTCGCTTTTGCCACTTCTGGCTTTTTTCTAAATATTTTTTTCACCCCTGCTAGATCTCTTCCAAGCCAAAAGCACTTCCACATGCTGTAGTAGAAACCCAGAGCTTAGTGCCAGAGCGCGACTTCGCCTCAGCGCTGGCCTCCAGCCTGCTCTAACCTCCCCGTGTTTTGGAGCGGCTGCACCACCCAGTATTTTTCAGTAAGAAACACCGCAGGTATGCTGTAAGCTGGCCCCTCTGCAACTCTACACACACCCAACGAAACTTGCATCAGAGCTGAAGGAAATGATAGAAATGACTGCTTTAGGTGAGTTGCACAAACTGAACAGAAGATGTGTTCAGTTATGATTGACTTAATAAAGTGTGCTATTAACCTGCAACTTGCAAAATCTGTGAATAGAACATCCTAGATCCTACTGTAATTATTAACATCTTTGGCTAACTTTCTGCCTCGTGATATTGCAACGAAGCATCTAATTATTCCAAAAATCCATTTCTCTCAGCCGCATTTATTATCTGTAAAGCTGAAGCTTAACCACAAGGACCTGAGGCTGATAGGTGAGGAGGTGAGCTGTGATGAACTGGTTTGTGTGTGTTTCCTTGGTAACGTGGACTAGGACAGGCACACTCAGAGTAGCACATTATCAGCAAGTTTCAACAACCACCTCTACCGCCACCACAAAACATGGCATGAAGCATCGTCTCCCGTCTGCCAGCGCATGAATCCAGGCAGTATGACGTTGTTCGGTACCCAAGGCCAGAATCTCACCATCCCCTTTCTAATCTTTTCATCCATCCTACTACTCTCAGCCCCCCCTCCTGCCTCAGAAATTGGGCAGCCTGCTTTACCAGAAGCAGACTCTGAGCCTGGAGGAGGGACAGAACTATTATCTCTCTCCCAGCAGCAGCAGCTCATTCAGGAACTCAGACTGCAGAAAGTCACTCTGAAACAATCTGCTCTGATTCTCAGCTTGTTTACCAGCCTGTCTCCTCTACCTCTAACTAACAGGCCCCAGTAAAGGCAGTTTTAAAATATTGCTATTAAATTCCCCCCCTGCTGGTCATGTATAAAACATATTTCAAAACATCTTTCTAAAAACATCTGCCATGTGTTTCAGCAGGATGTTCCCATCAGGGCTCAGAAACTGGGACATTTCTGATGAATCGTTGAACTTTGCTAGTGCAGCTATAGTCAAAAATGAATATATTTCAACATGCATCCTGATTTCAATGGTAATTTAATTACTTTTGTAATTTGAGCTGTATATGACGAAATGCCTAGATTTTTTTTAATCTAAAAACTAAAAAAATAGAAGTGTAAAGACAACTGTGATCCATAGAAATGGTGAAATTGCTGCCAGCAATTCATTAGGGTCTCCATGGTAACCGCCAGTAACTAGTTAGTCACTATAACTGAGCACTTGTGAGACATAGGCACACATGCACAGAGGAGCACAGGTTAATGTTAGAAATTGAGCCTCGAACAAATGGTTGCTGTGCGAAAACAAACATTTTTGACAAATATTTCTTTGAACTTTGAGCAACAGGAAGGTCCGGTGGTCCCACTTTTACATTTTTGTACCTATAAAGTGTTTTATGTGAGAGATATGAACAATTAAAAAGAGTTGTCAATTCCTGTTTCTGTGAAAAAGAACAAGTTTTGATTAAATGTTTTATATTTGCTCTTAAAGGTGCTCATTTTGCATCCTGAAAACCTGCAGGTCCTAAAGCAACACAGTGGGTGAAAGAAGGCAAATATTTACATTTTGATATATAATCCTTTATATAATAAAAAGGTTATGGGAGGGAGAAGAGTTTGCAAATCAAAATCAAAAGATGAATTTTGTGACAATAAACTGTAGATGTGCTCATGCAGAGAAAGTATTAAAATAATTCTACTTTCTGAAGCAATGTTTAATCTCTGCCATTAGAATTCTAGTACTCAAAATAATAATTTTCTACTAAATAAAGTGTTGTAATGTAGTTTTCTGCCTAAATGTGATTTTAAAAATAAAAAAAAAGTCCCCATTGTTCTTTAAAACTTTTTAAAATCCCTTAAAATAAGTTTTTCATTCAAATTAAGAGGAGGTTGTACTTGGGTCATTTTAAAGGTTATGCACAAAACCCCTTAAATAGAAAATGCACCAGAGGACTGGTTGGTTCTCTAATGAGGATTAAAGTGGACCCACTCTTGGGGGGGGGGGGGGGGGGGGGGGGGGGGGGGGGGGGGGGGGGCTGCCACAGAAATTAAGCGTCTGTTTTAATGGATGGAGTTTTAATGTGCGGCAGCGTAACGTATTGTCTGTGGAAGCACAGGTGGCAAAAAATGAAACGCATCCATCATTTCCCTCCACTCACGACACGCGGAGTGTTTCCCTATGAGGAAAAGTTCTCAGCACAAACTATCACTCATACGGGGCGTCCTCTCCGGCAGGCGCCTAAGAATTGTAAACTAGATGTCTGGTTTGTAATTTTCTTTCCACCAGAGAATCAATAGATTCTGCAGCGTTCTTGACTGAACCTGCTGAAGCGTGCATCACGGCCTAATGGAGCCACAAGTTCCCATCTGTTAGTGCAAGAGATCTCAGCGGGTTTTCTCCCTCTCTGTCCAAACACACAGCACTGAGTGCAGACAGAAAGTTGGTGATTTTTATTGGAATTCCAGGAAACGAGCAAACAAGTGGATCACAGGTGTTTGGCCATTAACCTTTGACTGTCAGGGGTGGGAAATTAGTTTTACAAGCAGAATGGTGCGAGGCGTGTTCGTTTTCTGTCGTTTTCCAGAAATTGCTGCTTGTTATTTACAGCTTCTGAGGCAAAGTTTTCTCCTTTTTTGTTCAAAACCACTCCTGAAGCTTTTTAATTTGCATCAAAACATTCCCACGCAGCACATTACGTTTCTCAGTGAGGTGGAATCTTCCTTTGTAATCTAATTTCCTCTCCTCCTCCTCCCTTTTATATCCTCGTTTCTGGTTAAATAATAAATACCTTCTCCATTAGTGCAACTGCTTTAACCAGAGGATGTGTATTAAACTGAACATTTAAAACATTAGCCAGACTCTGGGTGCATCGGGCCATTAGCGACAGGAGGGGAACAGGAAGGAGGAGGCTCAGTGAAGTGACGGCGAGAGGGAGGAGACGTGGGAAAAAGGCTGCAGTCGCTCATAAAACTGTGAAAGTAGAAAGGAAAACATGTTTTCTCTGACCGCACAAGGCTTTGAGGGGACTTGATGAACTTTGGTGTGTGTGTGTGTTTGGATGGAGACAGACGGCACAAGAACTCGGGACAAATTCACCAATCAATTATTTTGTTAGTCTTCTTTGAGAGATACAAATGAGCTATAATCACAAACCTAAAGAAAAGTGTCTGCTGTTGATTCCTATAGATCAGGTAAAGTGGCAGATTTTCAAATTTCATGCTGCTTGACCCAATATTTGGGTAATTCTAGATCAGACAAAAGTATTATTATACATATAACACATATTTTGGTGTATTTTGCAGCTTTGAAGAGAATGCAAAATTCAAAAACTTGCTGACACACCTCACTTTTTCAGAAGTAGCTGGACAAAAATAGAAAGTTTATTAGAGTAAAGCTCTGCAGCCAGGAGGGCCGATGAATCAGAGTGAGATAACCTATCACAGAGTGTGTGTTCAGGTTTGACAGTCAATTAATTAAAACCCATAAAAAAGCCAGTTCCTGTAGGCTTTATGTAGGAGGAGGTCATTCCTGTAATGTGATTAGCTTCTCCCCAGAGATCATCAAATGACTTAAACTTAGCTTGTTAATCTGATTTGGGTGTGTCTGGTCTAAACACGAGTCTCCTACAACTGCTGCACTTATAACTACAATAAAAGGCCACAAACAGGCAGCATAACTTTTCATTTTGTCTGAACGTCCAGTTTCTCGTCTAGGTATGACCAATATTCCGATATCCCCCCTGACCGACCTTTACATTTGGGATTACTCCCACAGTAATCAGGTTTCTTGGCCTTCAGTTGAGCCTAATTGAAGATAACTGAGAACTCAATTGTGTAAGTGTGATTTAGTTAGTGCCTGGCCTAATTAAAGTCCTGGAAGTGACCTCCAAAGTTCTGCGAGGCATTAATCAGCTAAGACACCTCATCAGCCACCAGAGGGATGTCGGCTAGAGCCTGCACTCATACGGCATTAAGTCTGGGAGTCTGTGAGAGCGATTTCCTGGTCTTTAACCCCTGACAGGATCAGCCACACTGGGGTCTATTGACAGTCCTAATCCTGCCTCCGTGTTCAAGCCTCCGCCGCCTGCCAGCGTTCTGATACCGCACACGTTCCTCATTTCCTCCTGACATGTGTTCCACGCTCAGGAACGAGCAGCACCCCTCTCCGTCCAGAGTGATGTTTGCTCACCTCCTACTGCCGTATATATAATGCATGTAAGTTTTGATTAAAGCCTTGCCTTATGTTTTCTGGCTCCGAGCTTCTCAACCATTAACGCCTCCGCCATGAACAAATGGATTACGCTCTGGTGCCAGGGTCCAGCCTCTCTGCCTGCTCTGGCTCTTCTCCATCCAGATTCTGCACCTTTTTTATGCTTCAAAATGCTCTTCTTGCCTTACTTTGACCTCTGCATCCATCACTGATATTTGAGCTGTGTACTTTTGCCAGAAGCTTACATCGAGGTAGCGTCTCACTCTGAGATTTGGAGTCCAGCACAAATGTGTTCATGGACATCTTTATAGGTAGTAGAGCCGGGAACAAGATTAATGGAATAATACAGATTTTATAGGCTGTGTTTCTGCCAATAAGAACAGCAGAATCAGCTAGTTGGTAGTGTGTTTAAGCACAGCCAAAGTCATTTTGAATCTTGTCTGTCCAACTCATTCTCATTTACTAATGCTTGGTTAGCATCTCTGTCTCACAACCAGAAGGTACCTGATTCAGATTTCACCCGGGGCCTTTCTGTCCATTTTCTCTGGGTATTTTAGTTTTTGGAGTCAAAAAATGTACATGGAGAATAGATTTGTACTTGAGTTTTGTTTTTTAAGTTTTTCCCCCCAGCTGTAACATTTTGTTTTAAAATTTAAACTTGAAGTTTTTTACCATTTTTCAGCTTTTTTGCAATCATCTGACATCCCTCACAAGAACAATCTGTTAAACAGTCAAACACGGCGCGCTCTGCCAGTTTACCTTCCAGAATCTCCTTTTGTGCTTTGGTGCTTCGCTCAGTTGTTTTGTCTTATCACATTTTCACACAGTTCCCTCTGCAGCTTTGACAATTTTCATTTAAGTCTTTTCCACAAAAGCGAGAACGAGTGGAACGAGCCCTCTGAGGATCTCGGTACCATCAGCGTTAATGCAGGCGCGTTCTGTCTGCTGTCCAACGCCGTGACGCATTCCTGCGCACGATACCCGCTACAATGAAAGTTACACGCATCTGTCAGGGAGCCTTCCAGCTCTTGTTTTGCCTACAGATCCAGTTTTCAGCCTGTTCCACCTTTTTTATGGGATCTTTACCCATAAATGAAATCTTACTGAGCCCATATGTTTTCTCTGAGAAGAGGACAATGAGAATATCTGGGTTTGCAGAGGAAGGGAGGCGATTGACAGCGTAAAAAGAAATCATTCAGGAACTGGGACGATGATGGTGAGACGTTGAGTAAAGGTAACATTTAATCATCAGTCTCTTCACACCATATTTCCTTAAATTTCATTTTCTTGCTGTCGCGCACTGTGCAGATTTATGGATAAGTTTCTGCTAAAATGGAGAGAAGAAATGGGGAAAACGGAGGAGTAAAGTGTTTCCACAGCTGGCTTCATGCTGGGATTCGATAAGGTGGATTGTGACCACACCAGACTTCATGGTCAGTCATACATCAACCCTTCCCCTCGGAACATAAGTCTGATCTTTTGTCCTCTGTCCAGTTTATTCCCGATCTACAGGTGTCCAAACTTGTAAGACTACGGCGTGGTATTGGGGCCAAATTTAGGACAATTGCTCAACCAGCGGCGGCTACATCCTTGTAGCAGGAGGCTATGTCTATTCTGAAGCCAGCGACTGATCTGATTAACGACAGGCCAGTGGAACACCAGCACTGGCAAATGAGAAGGAGACTACTCACTTGAGTTAGCATTGAAGAGGCTAATAATTAGCATTCCTGGGTTGGTCACCTACTGCCTCTGCTATGCATTAGTCCAGATAGGCTACTCGCCATGCATGCAGTCTGCTGGTTATGTGGAATAGTGGTTGCTCCAAAAACAAAGTATCTTTACTAAAAATGAACAAAAATAAAGCTTGTCTGCTTATTTTTGTTCATTGATACATACTGCAGATTTTGCATGATGCCATCAATAATGCATACAGAAGCATAAATATGTTTTTAGTCTGGTATCTGGGTCAAGAGACCGGACTAGTTTAAACACCCATATGTTATTTATCTACACAATAAAAACGCTTATTTCTAAATGCTAATTAAATATTGTGTTGCAGCATCTTTCTGCAGCTTATAAATGAAAAAAAAAACATGATAAAAGCGTAACTTGCATATGGACTAGTTTGCTCTAAAATCACTGTAATTAAGTCCATCAGTGAGCCTCAATCTAAAATCTGAGTTAAAGAACACAAATCGGAGCTTTAGGAGGATTAATGTGCAGAAAAATGATGGCGAGCTGCTGAAACTGCTGAGTGCAGCTCAAACCTGATGTTAAACAGCACATTAGCTTTTGGGACAAAACATGTATAAAACAAAAGCAGCGTGAACATTAATATTTATGGCTCGGCTCTACAGACTCGGCTGTTTTTCCCTCTAATGCCAGTTTTCAGAGTTCTGGTATTGATTGTGAGAGCAGCTCTCTCTGCAGACCCGGAAGGTCGGTGTTGACAAATTAGTTTGTTGACGGGTCAGTGAGAGGGGTCGTGAGCCCACAGGACGAGGTCGAAGGTCAAGTTTGTGCAAACACAGCGTCACAGCTTCTGTCAGGGGGAACTTATTGCAGGTTTTAGGAAATTTTAAGATTTTTTGTCATCGTTGTTATAAAAATGATCTTCCTCTGCTTTCATGTTCCTGCCTGAAAAGTCTTTTTTTTTTAAAGTCTTTGAGTATTAGTGTTCATTAAGGCGTGCAAAAAGTAAAAGCTTCCCTAATCTGCTGTGCGTGCGGGCAACGTGTGGCGTGTGTGTTTCCTGATTTCGCTCCATTACCTCCCAATTGATTGAAGGGCTGGATTTGATGTGTTAATCCGTCCTCCCTGGTGAAAGATTTCTGTCTTTAGAGACACACAAATCACACACACACACTCCATCTCTTGTGCTGACTTTAAAGAAAAAAAAAAAGGTAATCAACAGAGTTCTACAAGGCTCCTCATTCACCTCGCCGTCTTCTGAAAGCCTTTGATCAAGAACTGCTTCGGTTTCACATAAATGGCTGGATACCTTTCAGAGACCACGCTAAGCACACGGCTACTTGGGGGGATTTAGGCTACTTTAATGCCTGTTTTCAGAGCTTCTCCATGGTATTTGAACTAAAACGTCAGAGCTGAGGTGCACGGCGAGCTACAGACCGCCACACAAGTAGATATCGGCCAGCAGTGCCACAGTGATTGTTGTGAAATTTTGGCGAAGCCTCATCTTTGTGGGCAGCTAACAAAGCAGCGTGCTGTTGAGTTTTTGGGGACTCAGACCTCCTTTTGTCAGCTCTTTTAGGTGATCTGGCTCGCATGTGGAAATGTGAGTTATAAGCATCACAAATGAGATCAGAAACTCCTATTTTTTTAGCAAAAAAACATTTTTTAAACAGACTTGTTCAGTGGACATTTGAAATCTGCTTCCATGTCTGTTTGAGTCAAATTCTGAGAGAAATACAACTTCATGTTTTGTGATTGTTTACTTTTAGCTCCAGATCTTAATCTGCATTAGAGATGAACCGATTCCTGGTTTGATTCAGATTTAGGAAGATTCTCAAAGAATGACAAATTATTATTTTGATTATCTTGTAAATTATGATTTTAAAAGTGTTTAGCTCAAACTTTTAAGGAAAGTCAGGTTATGTACTTGCTGCATAACCTTGGTGCATTATGGGCAGAAAAGAGGGAAACAGATGTTTAAGTTTCAGCCCAATCTGTTAAATATTTTCTGTTCATCTTCAATCTGCGTGTTTGAGTTGACTTCTTTATGCATATTCTTGTTTACAAACAATTTCCACCTTTAAATGCCAACAGTTTGTTGTTTTCTTGCCTATGTAGTTTAAAAATGTGATCAGGAAACCCATTCTGCAGCTGCCTGAGGCCTGCTATTATAAAAGCATGAGGAATGTCCATAAAATGCACTGATATTTTGTGCGTGAAAATCAGTCAAAAATCTGCCTCCTATTTGCATTTTTTTCTTTCTGCAGACGGGGAATTCCTCTATTGACTGTACGACAGGAGTTGGACTCACCTTGTGGCCAGAAAACACTGGCTCCACATTTTTCAATGAGAGCGCCGCCGCCGGCCCCATGAATCAAAGCGCAGAGCAGCGAAAGGTTAAAAGCTCCTGGGGCCTGCAGACACATTTTTCAGGGGGGCGGGTAATAGGATCAGGGCTTCCATAACTCCGCTGAACAGCCAATCCTCCCTCGTTTCTGCCCGTTTAGCCTTCAAAGAGAAAGTTTGTGTGCCTGTGACGGCTGGTCAGGGGGGTTAAGAGGAAAGTGCATTTTTTTGGTCACAAACTCAATTTCCTTGGTGAGCTGAAGAGGCCATGCTTTAAAACCCGGAGCATAAAGCCTGTTTAATTTGTCCCACATACAGTATCCTCCTGAACCTCTCCCTCTGGTGGGGATGAAGCAAGTCCTGATTGCATGAGTTCAGAAACAAGTTCTTTCTAAAGCCGTGACCTTATGTAACCATAACACTGATGTCTGGTCGTGTCTTTATGCTGTTAACTAAATCACAAATGGAAATGAGGCCAAACTAATTAACCTCTTTCTACACATCAGCAGCTACATTATGTTATTTTATACAATGTGAGAACACACGCACTGCTATTTATGCCACATTTTGTAACATAAAACTAAAGTTGGTGCCAGATGGACCAAAAGTATCATAAAAACATTCATAATAGACGTTTTACAATGTTTAAGTTTCACATTTGGAGTTTTCCTTATAATCTGTTCATTTATGAGGATTTATGAGGCATCACCCTTACTGCGGTCCTTTTTATAATTCTCACTAAAAGGTAACATGCATAAAACCCACAATTCAACCAGGAAACGACTGATTGGTATGCTGGATGACAACATTTGCAAAAACCTGCAAGAACATTGTCAGCTAACTATAGGACTGAGTGAGAACAGGTGAGGAAACCCCTGTAACTCAGTCAGACTCCACATTACAAACATTGCTTAAAGTTGTCTTTTATGGTTTTGCTCAGAGTTTTAGTTTATTTTGGGGGCGTTCAGCTGATATTGGATGTCACACATCAACTTTTAAACTGTTTGAAATATTCCAGTCATTTGCAACCTTCACTTATATTTTAGCTCAAAATAAAAGCTTTAAAACTGGAGGAGAGTGAACTTTTTAACATGTCGTATCTCCTACATAAAACACTGTAGAAAAATAAAAAACGTGGATGTGACCATCGGAGCCTTCTGCTGAAAACGCTCCTTAATATGAGGTGGAGTTTTTACACAGTTTGTCTGAAGCTTACTTTTAGTTAGTCTTCCTGACTTCCTCTCGTTAAGTTTGCTTTGTGTGGTTACCATGGTGACCCTAATGAGCCCCTTGCAGCCGCTTTAACATTTCTGTACATTTCGATTCTCTTCTTATACATCAAAATGGTTTTTCAGGATAAGATCGTTGGAAGATGCTGTTCAGAATGTATCTTTAGTTATTTTTAACTTGCAGTCCCTGCATCATGTTCCAGTACAGTAATCCAGGTTATTAGATGCACTGTGTGTGACCTTTGCATTGTGTACATGCTTCTATAATGTGATCGATTAGCACCGTGTCTGTGAAGGTTCATGCCTGAATGCCTGAGCTGCTCGTCTCCTCACGAGGACGGATACATTTTAGCTGTCATCAACCCGAGCGAGGACACTGTCCCTGATAATTAAAAGAGCTCCATTGTGACGCAGCGAAGCTGCTGCTCCCGTGTACGCAGCGATGAGATCGGATGACGATGACAGCGTAGAGCGGAGCTCGGTGTAGGTGATGAGGGGGCAACATCCCTGAGGTCGACCTCGGCCAGGCTCCGCTCACCAGCTGCTGCCTGAAACGGGACACTCGAGCCCCTCCGCTGCCATCCACCTGGATCACTTACCTGACAAACACATGGCCTGTGCTGCATGTGCACACACATACAGATGCAAATGCCAGCAGTATCCCTTTCCTACGGTATAATCCTGCATGCATTGTTTTCGTTTAGAGAAAATTGTTGTGGACTACTTGGATGGAACCTTTTCAAACAGATTTTTTAAAGGAGGCCTTCGTCTGACATTCAGCTAATATACAGTAATCAGTTTTTCTTTCTCTTTACGGCTTTTCCTTCCAAAGCTGCAAGAACCGATGAGTAAACTAAAACTCCTTGTTTCTGTTGTAAATCTGCAGAGCTGCTATTGGACTGGATACAAAACTCACTGCAAGAAAACGTGTTTTTGTAGAGATTCTAATCTTCTCATAACTCGTAAAACAATTCACTCAAAAGTGTTTGTCATGATATCTTGACCTAATCCTGTAAAGTACTATATTCCCTCATTCATACATTTAATTTCTGTCAAAAAAAATACTAGTTAGAGGGCAACTAAAGCTGAAAAAAGGTAAAAATATATACATGTTCACAAGGTTTATGATTGCTCTTTAATGGCAAGGTTGCGTTCTGCAAAGCATTACATCACACATGTAAACTGCAGCAGTCTGTGTAGTGAAAGGCTTGACAGCGTGTGTAAATGAACATCCATTCTTCCTCAGCGATTACTTTGGCCTCAGAGGCAACGAATCCATCACCTGATTACACCCAAACCTCTACGGCAACAAAAGAGTGACAAACGGCTGCAGCTGTCATATTTGTGAGCGTATAAGGGTCTCTGTTTGTACTACACACAACTCATACATACCTTAACACAATGACCCCCGTGGCACTCTCATCCGTCAGAATGAGGCGTACGTTAAATAAAAGGCTGAATGAGGGGAGAGGCAGAAGGGGAGGAACGCTAGATAAACGTATACGTTAGAAGTTGCTTTCATTTTACCAAAAAGAAACTCAAATTAGCCGACTAAAGAGACAAATTTGCCTCGTTTGCAGCAGCTCCGATTTCCTCGTATCGTTACATCAACCTCAAATACGCCATGACCTCCTTCGCCAGAATAAACAACGTGAAGGGTAATATTGAATCAGTCTGCAGCGCCTCATAAGGGTCCACTCCAGGCCAGTTCATCATGCTGCTCCCTCAAGTAACACGTTGTCTCCACAGCTATAGCCGGGGGTGATAAATAATTACTTAGTGGAACCTTGACTTCTCTTCTGTGATGTTTGCATGCTGTCCCTTCACTCAGCACCGTGGCACTCTGACAGTTTTAATTATTAACAAGCTCCTTTTGCTTTTGCGTATTTGGGCTTCGTTTTGTGGGCTCCGTGTCAACAACACCACGAAAAGTTAAAAAAAAGAAAAAGTTCATGGCTGGATCTATTAATCTAGGCTGACGTCGTGTTAAAAGACATTTTGTCAGTTTCTTTTTTTGCGAAGATGAATAAAGTTGTTCCGGGGGGTGCGTGTTTTTCAGCGATAACGCCGTGTGTGTTTGTGTGTAGGGCCTGGGAGTGTGATGGGCCAGTGTCTGTAATGAGTGGGAGGTAAACAGGGGTGAGTTCTCATTTATTCATAAGGCAAACAGAAACTGTGCACTGAATGGGAATAAGTGTGTGATGATTTATTTAGAGCTATTTGTTTCAGGCCACCAAGGCTAATTTCCCTCTCTGACAACTGCTGCTCCTTATCCTGTGGATTAAGGTATTCTTAACCACCTTAAAAGAAATGCACCTACAATTATGCGCAATTTATAAAATGCAATCAGTTTATTTGAGTTGTGAAATGGCTTTAAAGACATTTTATGATGTGTTGAGAACTGACCGAGTTATAATGCATTTTTGTCTGCTTGTCCACACCTACTCCAAGTTTGTGACCAATCACGTATAGTTGTTGAACGTTCTGAGTTCTTGCAAAGTATGTTAACTACCACTGATGGCAATCCTGAACTGGATTGACCCCAGATGTTAATCAGTTGTAGATGTTCATTTATTACAGACTTTCTGAGAGTTTCATCAAAATCTGTCTAGTGGTTCATGAGATATTTGCTGGTTTCCTACAGGGCCTGCCTTTAAAAGTCAGAATAAACCCAAAGACAAACATTTCCTGACACTCAGACTACCAGTTTCTGGGGAAATTATGATAATAAACTAAAATGGACATTTAGAAAATGCAATGTAACATGCTTGTTAACCTTTAAACCACACCTTGCCTTAAGAATCCTAATCTGTGGTTCATGAATTTGTTCACTGCAGTTGTAGTCTGCCCTAAATGTTCTGGCCATCTAGATTAGAGCGCTGTCATCTTGCTTTTCTTTCACGTGAACTCATCTTTAATCAGGATCCATCATCACCTTTTGGAAATGCAGTAGCTGTTTTTGAAGTGAAAACTCCTAAATCAAAACGGTCACGTCTGTAGAGCGCTGCAGCTCCCAGATGATCCTAATTGTTCATTTTGTGCTGCTGTCTGCTGCAGTCTGAGCTCATAAGTGACAGTTCAAAGAGCGGCCCTGTGGTTTACTACTAGCATGCAAACGATGCCTTTTCATCATGAACAAACAATAGGTCATTTTCATGAGGACGTCTTTAAGGATAAAACCAATAATTTTGCTGTAACTGAACTAAAGGTTTCTGTCTACGACCGCAGTCATCCTGTCAAATGAGAAAAATATGGAATATGGTTCAAATTACATGCAAAAATGAAAACTGTCAGGAGAAGAAAAAAAATCAAGATCTGTTAGCAATTCTTTAATGTCAAAACTTTATTTGATGTTTTCAAGAGATTTTTCAACCATTTTTTGGTGAGATGCTGCTGTGTAAAAGTTCCTGAATTGCCTGTTTTGAGAAATAGTTCACATCCCACAGCACTGATAAGTTAATGGCTAGTCCGAGTGTTTTCCTGCTATCTGAAAACAAATATTCCACGTGACCTCCCCAGAGAGACATCCAGGAGGCATCCTGACCAGATCAACCACCTCCGCTGGCTCCTGTCAACATGGAGGAGCAGCGGTTTTACTGAGTCCCTCCTGGAAGTCTGAGCTCCTCCCCTATCTCTAAGGCAGAGACTGGCCACTCTGCATAGGATTGTTGCTAGATCACATTAGTAATGAAAATTATTTGTTTTGGTATCATTAGATTTTGCTCTAGACTTGTGTGTAATACATGCATATCATATCATATAAAATTGCTCCGCAGATCCTAAGGCAGATATAAACATGCGGGTGTAGCACATGTGCTCAATTATTAGTATTTGTTTCTACATGTTTAGCATTAAAAAAACGGCAAGGATTTTGATTTCTCAAGTGGAGAAAATGAAAATTTGAACCATTTTCATAGGTAAAAATTAAAATTGATATAAGGATTATTCTTGTTAAAAAAATTACATGTAAAAAAAAAATCATATAATGAAAAATTGATGGTGTAAAGATTTATAAAATAACATCTCTTGAACCATTATGAAACTTAGGAGATTTTTTAGGCTGCATCTATTTCTCCTCATCAGACAAAAAACACACTGCAGTGCAGCTCTTCAAAATAAGAGCATCAAGTAACCCCAGAGCGCTGGATTATTATGATCTGTGGTCAATTTACCAGTTTTCTGTCCTTATTTACTTAAATATTTTAAATTAATACATGTGCCGTTGTATACATTGACCATTAATAGGTTTTGTCTTGAAAGCACAACGTTTTTAAAAAATCAAGTTCACAAGACTGCCAACCAGTTTGTCAGTGGGTGGCAGAGTTTAACAGTTAAAGTGCTGTAGAACAATAATAAAACCACTAAATGACCAGCTCAAGGTGCACCAGTTTAACCTTCAGAAAAGGTGGAAGTGCACTCTATTTAGATGGAACGACAAAATAAAAGCATGCTTGCAAAGTGGAATGTAACTAAAACTTTTAAAAATAGTTTGTTGATTGTGTAGTTTTTGTGATCGTTAGGAACTGAAATCAAAATTCGATCAATTGCACAGAACAGGGTAATATTTCTAATTCAAAGAGGCAGGAAAATCCCTTTTAAATCTACCGTAGCTCCTACGTGATTAATTGCATGCAAAGAACATATAAAACAGGTATTTTTGATCAAATAAGAACCTAAATTCTGTTTTGTAGTTTGAAGATTTCTGCAAGATGGAGTCCTTGATAGACGAGTCAAACTTGAACCCAAAGAGCCGACTGAGTGAGTGGTCCTGTTTAGATTAGGGCTCTGTGTGGAGCGTGCCTGGAGGAGATGTTTGCTCAGGCTAGGCCGGGGATTAAGGGCTTCTCTCCAAGGAACCAGTGAAAACAGAGGCTTCGTGTCCCCTCTGCGGGGAAGAAGTGGGTGGCGACCATGCTCCAAATCAGAGGGGTCAGTGTGTGTGTTCCTTATGACACAATGAAGCCACATCTGAAGAGTGTGTGATCACGTGCACACAGGGGAGGATGCACAAATGATTCAGGGTGTGTGGACCAGTTCTCACTACGGCTCTCCTCTTCAAAGCAATCTCTCACTAATCCCTTTACTTCATCATTTAGCATGGGGCTGTGAAGCTGTGGGCACTTTACTATCACACACACACACACATGATCAGACACTTGTGTGTTTGCAGTCGTTTCATACAATCCATCTAAACTGTTTGTGCAAAATCTGCCTAGTTGCATGTGTGGAGAGTGGGTCAGGATCAGCAGAGGTTTTGGGGGCTTAGTTAGACTTAAAGGGGAGTGCATGTGAGCTAATTGTGCACAGGTGACTCCACACAGGTGCTCCAGTAAATGCAATAATGAAACGGGTAAATAGTGATTTAAAAGGAGAAGAGTGGATCAAAGAGTTTTGTAAAGCTACCAGAAATGCTCGTCTTTCTGCAGCAGCCAAAAAAAGGAGGGTTAAAAATCCATGAACATGCGGTTGGTGTTTTCCAACAATACAAGCTTCAAATCCTCCCCAGGATCACGCCGCCGATACTGAATTCACTCTGACAAGGGTGGTCTGTACGTCTTCTGGCAGCAGATGTTGCCTTTCCATTTTCTCTTTACACAGCGAGCTGCCCTTCAGAGAATTCAGCACGAGGAAGAAAACTGTCTCCGTTTATTACTGTGAGGAACCATCACCGAGGAGGCCGCGCCGACCCACTCAGGGAGGAATAACAAGCAAATTGAACAAATCAACAAATGGACATCAACCTCTGCTTCCCTCTGCTCCGTGTGTGTCTTTAAAGTGCCAACATCATTTCAGCGCGCTGTCAGTCGACGCCGGCATCAGATATATATTTTTTCGGATCTCAACAGGCCCAACTGCTTGTTTCTCAGGCGGAACATCAACATGCTGTATAATTTACGTGTTTGTCAGCATTTTAATGGCTACAAGCTTAAAAAATTAACTATTTATGGTCAAATGTTCATCAGCTGTCCTTAACTGTTAATGTCAACATCAATACCAGGAATATGAAAAGATGTTGGATTAGGAGCTCGTTTCAGTTGACCATCTTGTCTAATGTCTGACGAGAAAGACATTCACCTCTTTAGCAAGTCGTCAGATCAGACTGGTCTTCCTCAGGTTCAAGTTCTCTCTGTCATTCCATCCACCCATTTTCTTACTTTTATCTAAGGTCAGGTTGTGGATACCCAGACATTCCTCTACTTACGGCGCTTTCCAGGGATCCAAACATGATTCCAGGCCAGAGACGATATAAAATCCCTCCTGTGAGTTCAGGGCGGTTTTTGGGTTTCCTCCCAGTAACCCCTCCTAAGGAAGGCACCCAAAAAGCATCCTTGTGAGATGCTCAAACAGGCTCAACTGACTCCATTTGATGAGGAGGATTGAGCTCCTCACTTCACCTCTAAGGCTGAGCTCTGCAGGATCTTGTTCTTTTGGTACCGATTTAAGTCTCATGATCATAGGTGAGGGTTGGAATGTTGATGGAAGAGTAAACTGAGAGCTTTGCCTTTTGGCTAACGCCCTCATCACTGTGGCTGAAGCCCCAATCTGTTTGTCAGTCTCTCGCTCCATCCTACCATCTCTAGCAAACAGACCAACCAGTGGCTGGTCTTTAAGTCTAATGGAGAGACACAACCACACAAATACATAGGGTGTTTACATCACTGAGGATCTCTTCTGGACTTGTAACAACACACCTGACCAACATAACTCAGCAGGGGATGGATGTTCTCAGGAGACTGAGACTTCTTCCTGCCATTCTCAACCATTTCTTAGGAGGACAGTCCTGGTCAGCTGCATCACTTCCAAAAACAGCCAAAATGTGCAACAGCTTCATTTGTTTTTACACCAAGTGAGTGCAGGATTTTTTCTTTTGATGGTCCTCCATTAGAGTAATTCATACACATAGAACATTTGAAGGGGAGATGAATTGTTTTTATACCTCCAGGAGTCTTTTAAGGCATACAAAACAATTAGCTATAATGCTATTTTGCAACATGTGTCATCTCAGGCATTTACATTTCCCATGTGCTCGAGTCACTGTGGATCTCACAGCATGTTCTATCAAAGTCACCTTCTTGCACTCATGCATTTAAAAGCTACTTTTCCACCTTAGGTTGCTGTTTTGGTCTCACCTGTGCAGCTTAGAGCCTGCAGAAACCCATCCAACGGCAGGTTTTACCTCTGCTAGTTCTCAGCTTCATCATATTAAAAGTTACCTAAATGTTTTGAATCGGAGACATTCCTTGACACTTCATCAAAACAACAACTTGTACCCGAGTTTTCCAGAAGCAAAGAAGCTTCCAGCACACCCAGAATGAGTCTTTTCATCCTGTAAAATCCCCCTTTGACTCTGTCTTGAAGGCGGGACAAAGATAAGCAGAGACAATGTGTCAAGGTGTGTTGAGGAGATATGAGGGAGCAGTCAGGCAGTGTTCTGAGTCTGCAGGCGGCGAGGCTTGTTAGATGCGTGAGCAGCACTATAATAACTGTTTGGCTCCTAATGGAGCAGATTTTAAATGTAACTCTATGTCCTATAGGTGGACTCTAAGTCAAAACAGAAAACACACTGACCAGTGTCTACATAGAGCATCTTTTATTCAAGGAGCACCTTTAAAAACCCAGCGACATTCCAAACAGCAGTTAGATTGGTTACATACTGCAATACATTTTTAAACCTTCACCTTTTCAGTTCCTGATACCAAAAACACACTGATTGTGTATTTTTTCAGGCATATCTGGTTCCAAAACATGTCTCTCGCTGCAAGAAGTTAGAAATTAGGAACACAACTCAGTCGTTGTTCTCATGTTCCCTGGTTTTAAAACAGACCTCCACATACGTTTAAAAAAAAAGAAAAACCTACCGGTGACATCGAGTGGATTCCCTTCACCGGGAGGCATGTTGAGGAAATCTGAGTCACCGTTTTGAAAACCTTTTCACTCCACCCGAGTCGATGTTTCTTAAATAACACAGAGTGCTGTCTTTGCCTGTGGCTTCATTAACTGAAGGTGGGGAAACGACCCCTGAAATAACAAACTCACAGCTCTGGAGCTGAAGCCAAGCGTTCCCACACCGCGTTCATCTCTGTAGATGTAAAACACACACAGATGACTCCAAACTGAAGCGCTTTAAAAATCATAAAAGGCATGAGAAGCATAATAATCAACCGCTGAGGAGTTATTTAAAATACAAACATACAGCTTATACACTTTCTGAATAAATACATTTCAAAAATACATAAACATTTCTTATCTCTTCCTATTATTCTTGCTAAAAACATGTTAATTTGTAAAAGCAGCTATGCATGTTCAAAAATAACAGACAAAAAACCCACGATTTCACTCGCTGTTATAAAATAATCTCTGCTTCACGCCAACAAACTTTCAAACTAAGAAGTATTTTTCAGACAGTGGAGGGGATATGATGCAAATCTTTCAACAACTCAAAATAAAGTGTGGATGAGAAGCTGTGATGATGGAGATACAGAACACAGAAATATTGCATATCTGAGGTGCAGAGATTGGGCTTTTTTTCCCTTTTCCTGTAACTGTTACATATTGCTAAGGAGCCGTAGGAACACTGATGATACAGAAAAAAAGACTCAAAATATTACAAATTAAACTAAAAAGTCCCAGTTTTATGAGAATAAAGTCCCGATCATTAAAACTAGGATACTGGAAGCTCTAGTCGGTGATGTAACTGTGGCTCTCAGCTACTTCCACATCAAATTTTAACATGTGTAAAATTCACTCAGTTTAAAAAAATTTGTGATAACGACATAAAAACATGGGCTTTTTAAATAAAACCAGAATGTAAAACAAATGTTCTAATAAAATGTTATATTTCTAGAATAATCTATAATTAAGTAAATTAGATAAATATCTATATGCAAATTGTCATAACATTCCTAAAATTGTTCTTCATTCATAAAAATATATTTATGATTAATAACTGCCTCTAAGGGCAAAAATAAATTATTTCATCTCTGACTTTATTCTCATAAGGAAACTTTAAACTGGGAGTCTTGGATTCTTGTTCCATCATGTGACCCTGAAACTTCACTGCAGTATTTCTGGCATCAAACACATTCAATCATCCCAGCCAAAGAAGCGTCCCGTCATCTGGTAGAACTTCATGTTGAAGGGTCTGTAGAAGTCCCGTAGCCTCTGCACCACCTCTGGGTCAATGTTCGGATGGGTTCGCCCTTTGGTTTTCCCCAAGCAGTGGGGTTTGCTGCTGCCCTCTGCTTTCTTGAGGCACGGGAATCCCTTGGTCTGGTTGAAGTAAAAGTGTTTGTCTGTGATGATCCTCTTCAGGCCTAAGAAGTCCTGGACCCGGCCCAGTTCTCCGGCCGGGTCGCTGATCAAACGCTCGCCGCTCACAAAAAGGATCTGGTCCATGGGGAAGTACTGCAGCCAGTTGTCCAGGTGTTTGGCGTAGATGCCGATCTGGATGGCGCTCCACGAGGTGTCGATGAGACCTGTAGTCCTGTTTTTGAAGGTGAGGCTCTCAAAAGAAGGAATATCGGGCTTCTTAGACAGCGTCTGTGTGTAGTCTGAGATGGCTCTGGTGACGGGGTCCCTCACTACCACGATCACTTTGGTGTCCCGGGACATGGCGGATATCCTCGCTGGAGCTTCTCGGGTCACAAAGTAGCTGGGGGTTTTCTCCATGGTGATCTGGCCCTCCAGGGTTTTTGGCATCAGATCCCTGAAAGAAAACAAACAAAAAGGGTGGATTATACACCAATAAACAACGGGATTACCTTGAATCCAATCAATCCAGAACAATATGCGTTCAGTTTGGTTTCTACCATATTTATGCTCACAATAAAATAAATATATTGAGCTTTAACTGCAGTATGACATCACTACCAACTCAGAAAAGTCCAAACTAGACTCTAAACTTACCCAGTTTGTTTCTGATTATCTCATTTAGTCAGGAGTTCAGATTTAATGTGGAAAACTACGAGTTAAAGAAACTAAGAGTTAAATGTAGAATCCTCATCTGTATTTTTCCTGTATCTAACTTCAAAATGAGCTCTTTCCTATAAACGGAAAGAAGGAATTAAAGCTTTATTGCTTTAGACAACATATATATTACTATTCGTCTTCAAGAGAAAAACATCAACATCAAGGAGAGTATCTGATTAAACAATGATTATTTTCAAAAAAATGACCGAATTCTGGTTTGTTTTATTTTGCATGATATTGTGAACTGTCTTCAAAAAGCACAAACCAGGTGTAGAAAATGGGATGAGTGTGTCGCTACAGACCTGAGATCAGTGTCAACACAATATTCTATAAAAGAGGACTTTGGTACAGTGATTTTATTGAAACAAATTTCACATATTTTAAGACTTCTGGAAATGATGAAATAAGGTACAATGTGTTTCCATATTCAGGCAATTTTCTAACGGTAAACAGATGGGTTTGTTTAGGGGTTTTGCTTATGTGCATTTGAAAAGAGGTTATTTGTCTCTCGTAAATCGAGGAGAAAAAGGAATATCAATCTCTAAACCTGTCCTCATAAAATATTGATACTCGTGGTTTTCTCATTTTGATCCTGTCTTCATCTTTTTGCAATAAATGACACCAGAAAATGTTTCCTATCATTGTATTAAAACAAGAAGTGAAAAAATACAAAATATTATCATCCCAATAAAAATACATACTGAGGCTGAAAGTCTTCCTCTATTTAAAGCAACCGCATGGTTTAACTACAGCAAAAAACACGAGTGTGCTTTATTTAGTCAAATATTTTTAGCTCATTTTTACACTTGTCTTTCTGGCATCACCCCTCTCCTCTCACTCTTTCGCCACTTTCCCTCGGCTCAGCCTTCGTGAGGATAGTGACCTTAAGCAAAGCGGGTAAAAGCAGCCCATGAATGTTTAACCAGCCCTCCCTCCAGCATTTAGAGTCTCTGCAGAATACAGCTTTAAAATTCACCAAAGTACAGAACGCAGCCGTCAATTATTCATCTGCCTGGTTGGTGCTGCTCAAAGCGAGGACGGGCTCCGGCTAAGTGGCCCGGGCTGTTCCCGGGGTGATCGAAAAGTTTGCCACCTGTGACAAAACTGCTGAGGCCCCAAAGGAGGGAGGACATCACGATAACTCAGCACTTCAGTGTTTTCTTTAGAATCACCTGATTGCAAACGCCGTCAAAGAGCAGCTTCTGCCTCCCAGTAAGATTGACAGTCCCAGTTCTGCATGCTCCGTTTAACATACATGAGCGAAAACGTAGCAGGGGTCACCGAGAAGCTTGCTGTGGTGAGCTTTACACAAACGGCTCACTTCTAAAAGACACTAGCTGTCATGATGAATGTGAGGCCTGTTTGTACTCCAGGCTTTCTAAACAAAGCTGGTAATTACCCCCCGCCCAGGCTGACACATCCTTTAAACCAACACTGGCAGGAAGATATCGTACAAATCAGCACTACAACAACCACCTGACAACTACAGATGAACAGGGTGAGTTTTACTTTTACATAAAGACTACTGCTAGTTTCAGGCTGGGAATGAAGGAGGTATAAAGTAAAATTCAGATATTTTTTTTTATCCAATTAGGTTCCAGTTTGTCAGCCTCCTTTATTTTTTTGTCATCTCACTTTTTATATTTGATTAGTTTGGATTGACACCTACTGTGAAGCTTGTCATGTGCATAAGGACAGTGAATGTAGCGATTATAAAACCTATACTGTACCATTTCAAAAATAAATGTAATCTTTACACCAGACAAAGAGTCTAACAATGAATGGAACATCTTAAAAACCAAGAAAAAATGTTGAATGGTCTTTTAAAAACCTCTTATTGTTGCCCTGGATTACTGAGATTCTACACCAAAATAATAAGATTTAAAAAGAGTTGATTACTAGAATGAAAAACATTTGTTAAATTTAGTCATGTGATCTATTGCAAGCTATCTAAAAATAAAATGTACCTTTTGGTATTAATTAATGACACTACATTACCAACTGCATTTACAAAGGAGTTTCCAAAATGTCTGAAAAGTCTGCAGAGGTTTTGATTTCTTACATGAGTTGCAGGGATCCCTCTAGTGTTGCTTAAAATTTGAGAACGATTGAATCCCTTGCAAAAAAACAAACAAAAAAACATTCAATTCAATGTGAATCCAACAAAAAAAAAAAAAAAAATCACACATTTTTACAAATTAGTCCCCAACTAGTCGCCCATAGCTGCAGCCCAGTGAGATGCTGGCTTTAAATATGAAAGGGAAAGTGAGAATTAGTAGCTTTTAAACAGCATTCCTAATGTTTTCTCCAATGTTCAAGAGTCTCACAGCTATCAGAGATGTTTAAAACCAAAGTACTGAACTTAGAGGACTTTTCCTCAAGGCTTTTAGATAGCAGTGTGTTGAGCTGAGTATCTCTGAAGTGAAATGAGTCTAAAACCTGCACTTCACTACTTTGAGGTTAATATCAGAACAAATCTAGTTCTGGCTGAGTAGATCTTCTGTTGGAGGAACAGGTCATGAGGCCAGCAAAGAGAAACGGGAAGGAAATGGTCGATATGAGCAAAAACATCTAGAAACGTGCACCAGAGTCTCGACATCAGCCTGCAACGCTGACCGTCACCTGACCTCAAGAGTCCTCTCAGTATCTGGGGTGTTTCTTAGACCCGTGTAAAAACGAACATGGACAAGGTTCCTTTCATCTCACGTTAGCTCTGCTTCATCGCACCAACAGTCCAAAGCAAACCTGTAGGACGGTGCAATTAAACAAAACCAGTGTCATCTGGGATTACAGCAGCCACCAAACTGAGAAATCGATGATAAAAAAGACTAATTATTGATACACCGAGCTCACAGACATGCAGGTAGTCCGACTGTCTTCCAGCTTTTATTGCAATCACACTGATCTGGGAGCAACTTAAGTTCAGAAACAGCTTGCAGAAGAACAACTTCTCATTACAAACGATAACGTTATTGTGTTATGAAAAAGAAATGAGTCAGTACTAAAGGAAGCATCCATATTTGATGGTGTGTGCTGAGCTTGCTCTGTGGTTGATGCACTTGCAGCAGAGGTGAGGCGGAGCTGAAACTCTGGAGATTCTCAGGGTCGGAGAGGTCTGAGGTATGCTGTGATCAAGACAACATGAGGTTGTTGGGAAGTAAAAAAGTCATAAACAACTCATGTATTCAGCTTGATGTAAATTTTTAAAGCTTTGGGGGAATAGTTTTGTGTAGTGCAGATGCAGAAAAATTACTGGCTAAATGCCGTACTAGTTTACAGGTGGTAAAGTACATATGTTTAACTTTTCAAACAATAGTACACTGATTTAACAATAAATCACCATAAGAATGCTAAAATACTACTGGGGACTCCATAGTCCTGCTGGGGGACTTCAACGCTCACGTGGGCAATGACAGCGTGACCTGGAGGGGCGTGATTGGGAGGAACGGCCCGCCCAATCTGAACCCGAGTGGTGTTCTGTTATTGGACTTCTGTGCAAGTCGCAGTTTGGCCATAACGAACACCATGTTCGAACATAAGGATGCCCATCGGTACACCTGGTACCAGGGCAGCCTAGGTTACAGGTCAATGATTGACTTTATAGTTGTATCATCTGACCTGAGACCGTATGTTTTGGACACTCGGGTGAAGAGAGGAGCGGAGCTGTCAACTGATCACCACCTGGTGGTGAGCTGGATCAGATGGCAGGGGAAGATGCCGCGCAGACCTGGTAGACCCAAACGTATAGTGAGGGTCTGCTGGGAACGCCTGGCAGAAGAGCCTGTCAAGATGGTCTTCAACTCCCACCTCCGGCAGAGCTTCGACCGCGTCCCGAGAGCAGTGGGGGACATTGAGTCCGAATGGGCCTTGTTCCGCTCTGCGATTGTTGAGGCGGCTGTTGCTAGCTGTGGTCGCAAGGTAGCCGGTGCCAGTCGTGGCGGTAACCCCCGTACCCGCTGGTGGACACCAGAGGTTAGGGGAGCCGTCAGGCTGAAGAAGGAGGCCTACAGGGCGTGGCTGGTCTGTGGGTCTCCAGAGGCAGCAGACAGGTACCGGCGGGCCAAGCGAAGTGCAGCAGTGGCAGTTGCCGAGGCAAAATCTCGGGCGTGGGAGGAGTTTGGCGAGGCCATGGAAAAAGACTATCGGTCGGCTCCAAAGAGGTTCTGGCAAACCATCCGGCGCCTCAGGGGAGGAAGGCAGCAACTCGCTCACACTGTTTATAGTGGGGACGGGGAGCTGCTGACGTCAACTGGGGCTATAGTCGGACGGTGGAAGGAATACTTTGAGGAGCTCCTCAATCCCACCGACGCGCATTCCGAGGAGGAACCAGAGCTGGGAGACCTGGGGACGGACTGTCCAATCTCTGGGGCAGAAGTCGCTG
>SSNR01000262.1:918820-929984 GCA_006937965.1 Callopanchax toddi | reverse complement strand
CAGTCAGGTTCGGCAAGTGAAACTGCAGAGCAGCTTACACCAGTTAGGACCCCTGAAAATGTGATTCTTCAGCGGATTGAAGATGCTTTAACACTGTTAAATGAGTTGTTCTCAACACCCATTCATTTGCAAACGACCCCACCAGTCAGGCAGCAGAGAGAAGTGTCAGAAGAACCTCCAGAATCTGTATTGCACCCACAAAATCATGCTAATCAAATACCCAGTCACCCCTTACATCAGCAGGTGGATCCATCAGAAATAGATAGTGATAATCTATCTCAACATGTGCCGGATGCACTTTCAGAGCCATTGTCCATACACCAGAATGAGCCCACTTGTGCTTCCCTTCAGACCGGGGGTCAAAATGTACCATTAGAGCAGCCTAGTACCAGTCGTGACAGCCAACCCCGTATCATAGAGCGGACTAATTTTAATAATCATGAAATAAGACAAACATTAGTCTTACCCCAAAACCCCCGCCCCAGCTTGGCAGATTTCCATACAGATGTAATGAACACACTCAGAGGGTTGTCTGATAGAGTCTCTGCCATGGTTGACAGGAATGATATTGTTCAGATAGAGCTGAATGTCCCTGGTAGCGCCAATCAACACCATGTGACATTTAGAGTTGACGATGAGGGTGGAAATATCATACGGGAGTTTGAAACATTTTTAGATAACCTGGTACAGTCCAATGCTGAAATAGCTTCTACAGAGCATTTAGAATTCATTGTTCAGACAATTCAAGATCCTCGTGGTGGTGGTAGAAAGCGCAAAGCTGAAAAGACTTTGGATTGTGAGCTGATACGAAAGAAAAGACAGCATCTCTATATTATAGGGGATAGAGATGATCAGCTATGCTTTGCGATCAGTTTGGCGTGTGTCACAGATCTTGAAGTCACCTACAACGAGGCTCAGCTACGGGGTGCGGATCTGCAGCGTCGTGTTGGTTTGTCAGAACACACTGCTGTGACATTCTCAGATATACATAAATTTGAGGAAATCTTACAGCGCAAAATCGTTGTTTTTCACAGATCCGAAGGAGACAGGGTTCTTTCAAAATTTGAAACTGATTTTTCAGACCGAAGCAGGACGGTCTTTCTCCTGCTCTTTCAGCAACATTATTATGGGATAAAAAATCTCAAGGGTTTCTTCGGGTCTGATTACATTTGCGACTTCTGTTTTTCTCCCATTAAGCATAGATATTCACATTATTGTGAAGGGTCGTGTGCAGTGTGCACGGACCCAACATGCAGGCAGGGGGCTCCAGCACCACTTAGGTGCAATGATTGTAACAGAGTCTGTCACAATCAGTCTTGTTTCGACAGACATAAAGTGGTTGAGAAGAAACCCAAGGCGAAGGTGCAGAGCAGTATTTGTGACCGTGTTAAGAAATGTAGCAAGTGTGAACAAAATTACACTCGGAGCTTAACCGCAGGGAACCCCCTCGTCTGTTGGGGTGTGAAATGCAAGATTTGCGGGGTTAAGTTCCCTGATAACTCGGCATGTGGAGAACATAAATGCTACATTCCAACCTGTGATGTTGATGAGAAATTAGATGAGAACATAATCTATTATGATGTTGAAACCTATGTAGCCGGTGAAGACAAGCATATTCCTTTTCTGATATGTTTTAAAACTTGCACAGGATGCGAATGGTCAGCTTATGGTCCAAACTGCATGCACGATTTCATTCTTGAAATCAGGAGACCTGCTTTTAAGAACTCCACATTGGTAGCGCACAACGCGAGAGGATTTGATTCTTATCTTGTCTTGAATGCTATGGCCGAGTTAGGAGTAAAACCACAGATCATTATGCAGGGTTGTAAAATTCTCTGTTTCAGTGACCCAGATTACAATCTCAGGTTCATTGACAGTCTTTCCTTCCTTGGCATGAAGCTCAGCAAAATGCCTACAGCGCTGGGATTTGAAGATCACGCGAAAGGTTACTTCCCTCATAAATTCTCGGCTTTAAAAAATTTTGACTATGTCGGTGCCTTCCCACCACCCTGTTATTACGGGGTTGATAAAATGTCCCATCCCGAGCAGGAGAAATTCTACTCCTGGTTCAATGTTGCTAGTAAGGGGGTATTTGACTTTAAAAAAGGAGGCCCTCTTTTACTGTAGGAATGATGTCGAGATCCTGCTTCAAGGATGCAGAAGGTTCCGTGAGGAATTTTTCACAGATTCCCAGGTCGACCCCTTCAGCCGCATCACCATTGCCAGTGCATGCATGAAAGTCTTTCAGAGTAACCACCTGAAACCAGACACATTAGCCATTCCATCACCGACATACTATACCAATCAAACCAAATGCTTTTCTGCAGCTTCAATCATGTGGTTGGAATATGAAGCCCACACTCGAAACCTTAATATTCAACACGCTTTGAACGGGGGCGAGAAAAAGATTGGACCATACTTTCTTGATGGGTATGTGGATGTATCAGGTAGCAAAATAGGGCTAGAGTTCTATGGTTGTGAAACACATGGATGTAGGTCCTGTCGGCTTCCCACTGCTGTCAGTCCTCTATCCCGCGTTTCATATGGAGAGCTTTACGCAGCAACAATGGAAAGGGAACGCGTCTTACACACAGAGTATGGCATCCGTGTAGAAGCCATTTGGGAGCATGAGTGGAATGAGATGAAGAGAACTAACCCTGATTTGAAACAGTTTTTGATGACTTATCAGGCCCCAGAGCCGCTAGCTCCCCGTGAGGCGCTCTTTGGAGGCAGGACATGTGCGGTTAGATTAAGGTACTCGGCTGCTCCTGACGAGTGTGTGGAATATCAAGATGTGTGTAGTCTCTACCCATTTGTACAAAAAACAAAAAACTTCCCTCTAGGCCACCCCGTCATAATAAGGGAGAACTTTAAAGATCCCCGTGATTATTACGGCTTTATCAAAGCTGTCATTTCACCACCAAGAGGTCTTTTCTTTCCTATTTTACCATTCAGAACTGAACAGGGGAAACTGGTTTTCACCCTCTGTCGCACATGCGCACAGGAAAACAACCAAGACGACAGCTGCAACCAAGAGTTCAAAGAGTAAAAGAAATTTTGTGAAATTATCACCAGTCTGGCCAGAGAAGGGTGGACCAGTGCGCAGAAAACGAAGAAAGGCTATCTTGCTATCCCCTATATGGGCCAGAGCTGAAGAGACTTTCGGTAAAAAGACTCTACGGAGGGCAACGCAGCCCCCCAAATGGCTCACATTTCCCTCTTAGTGTGAAGGTTTACAACATGTAATCTGATTCTTTCTTCAATAAAAATGTTTATTTGAGTTATTTTACATGAACAGTTTTTTTTTTTAATTCACCACATATCCTGATGAAAACTCAGAGACATCATAACATTTCAAAACCTGTAGCAATCTTTAAACATCTCCAGAGAACAGGCTCTATGCATAAAGAAAGCAGTTTTATGCCTCACAAAACATTTCTGATATTTCTCAACAAAGTTATACACCATCGCATCATTCAATTCAACATCCCCACTATATTTTGATAGAACCTGCCTCATCGAAAAACCACATGCTCTATGACACAGATAAAAAATACAGTGATGACCACACACAGATGACTGGTAACTCTGAAATTGTTGGTCATGATACATTATCATGTTGGATCGTTCTTTCACAAAATCGCAAATGGATGATGGGTAGTAACCAAAATCTGGGGCGTAACCATAGGAGTCAAAAAATGTTGCTTTCCNGGCCCAGATAAGCTGAAGAAGGCAAGGCGAGGCATTCTGTGATACAGTATATTCTACCCAACTCTGCACCATCATTTATTGAAATATATTGATGATTTAAAAATATATATAAATCAAAACTCTACTTCAGTTTGGGTCATGGCTTGTTATAAAGGGGGGGGGGGGGTACTGGTTCCCAAGCAGACCAATTGAGGACCACTAATCTAAGCCACAGATGTTGGCAATGTTAAGGAGAATTCATTAAGGGATAAACACCAAACAACTCAGTGGAAGGAGGTCAGTGACCCACGGGTCTCTAAAGGCCCTCATAGTGTGATTGTTCCACAATGACTTTTAATCCCTGAATGATCAAAACTGAAGCACCTTTTGGATGAGAAGTGAGACGTCTTCAAGCTAAAAGAGAAGTCCAGTTGTTTTTTTATTCTTAGAACTGAATACAAGCACACATGCATTAAACTGAATTTCCAGGGTGTCAACACTCCAATAATGGAGTCATCTTTCAGGATCAGTCCTGAATGGCCTCCAGAGGGGCAGCAGCAGCAGCCTGACATTTATCAGAGCAGTCCTACTCTCTAACTGCCATCTTGTCATTTTGTCACATTACACAGAATCAATGCTTTCCGCGTGAGGAGACAGATGTGCTCATTATGGGTGGAATGGGAAACTAATCATGGTGAGTGTCAGAGAGAGTTGGAGCTGATTAAACACTCAGGATATGAATGCTGCCATTCCCGTCTGCACACCAGGGAGCACAGCTTAACCCCAAAACGCACAATAGCCTCTGTGGAGCACACTTGATGTTCAGCTGGAGCTGCTGTCACACGGCATCCTGAGCCAAGTGTATGGGATGTTGGAGAACAGACTCCTGGAACCGTGGGAGGAGCCTGGTGTGATGCCGCTGTTCATGGAAGCAGCTTTGTTTGAATGAATCATCAGAATACGAATCCTGAGAAATGTTTTCCACTTTTACCCACGAGTGGAGATGTAGACGAGCTCTGTGACCCTAACAGGATTAAGTGGGTAGAGAAATGGAAGGATGGAAACATTCATGTTCTGTTCTGTTAAAGAACAATTTAAAATGGCAGTCTTCTGGTTAGAGCTGCTGCGTCCCATCAATCGGCTAACTACCATGGCTTATTACGATGTATACGTCCTCTTTTACCTGAAAACTCATTGGAGCATTAGACTTCTGCAGGTTGTTTTGAAATAGAATTTACAAGGTAATTCTATCATTTCTTCCATTTTCATCTGAAAGCTTATTGTAATTATTTGAACTTTTGTTTAGGTATATGTTCAAAAAGATGCGATTAGCCAATCTATTCATAATTTTATGGACATCTAGTCATAGCCATGGTGTGGAGGATGTGGAGTTTAGTGGTGGGAGGATCTTGTCTGCTTTTTGCTGATGATGTGGTCCAATTGGCCCATATGTATCATATCTGCTTAGCAGTTTACTGGATTTAAATCAAAAGCTGTTGATAGCAACCCCTCTACTTTAGTTATCAGTGTATTTGAATGAACAACAACAGACTGGTCCTGTTTGACTGTCCATTAGCCCATTTGAACAAAGGCCAGGCTATTGGAACTAACTATTGATAACTACTTTATAAATATTCCTTAAAAATGACCAGAAAATTACTTTTGCAAAGTTTGGGTCACTAGATTTTCATTGTTGCCATATTGTTGTAACATTTTGCTCTTTTGATGATCATAATTTAAAGAGTGTTATCAAGTGACCAGCAGCAGGGTCAACAATGTATTTTTTGAATGATTTTGCTTTATTTGAGTCTGTTTAAGTATTGCAAACACAAAACATGAGTCTCAGCTGCCTTATTTTCTTTACAGTGCTAACGTGGAGCATATCAAATGGTGATCGACTGCTATTGGAAAACTTAGCTTTTTTTGTAAGAACTCAAACGTTTTTCTGAAATGTGAATATTGAGTTTAAAATCACATTTAACTTTAGCCCATATTTATGTTATTTATTTTAAAGAGATGATAAATATCCATCTTTTAATTATGGTGTGCGTTTTGTTAAACTGATTTGAATACTTAGATTTTCATGAGTTCCAACATGTTTCATATTTGTACTTGTATTTATTTATTGCTACTTGTTTGACAAAGTTGAACTGTATATTTTTCTAAGAAAACATTTGAACTTTGATTTTCTCTTTTTTATTAATTAAAGAACAAATACATTTTATGCATTTTAAAAGGTAACTAGTTTGAGTTGTTTCCACATAAATCAGTTTAGTTTGGTTAAAGCTAAATTTTTAGCCTGACTATATTATATAAGTTTGTGTTGAATCAACACAATTTTTTTTACTTCCATTACAGTATAAGTAATCATTTCTATTAAACGTACCCAAAAAATTGAGTTGGACCAATAACATTAACTCCAAGGAATGTATATGATTTGAGTTGAGCCTAAACAATATTTTTGGATGGAAAAACTGCCCACAATTTAAGTGTTCATCCAATGAGCTATTTTTATGAGTGCACCTAAATACTGTTCCACAACTCCACAACATTTTCGTCTCATCGCACAAATGAAAACTCAGACGTGTCATCTCATTTTAGTCATCAAAGAGACACATTTAGCTTGTCAACGTTTCGTTATCATTGTGAAAAAAAAGGTAAGTTAACGTTATACTTTTGCTGTAGTCGTCGACAAAAACAATACTGCTGAAGATGCTGAAATGGTCTGTTTCGGTGAAGAGGGCCAGAAAATTAAGCTCTCAATTTACGTTCCAATTGTCACCTATGATCATGAGCTTTTGGTAATGACTGAAAGAACAGGATAACAATAAATGAGTATCCTCTGCAGGGTGGCCAGGCTCAGCCTTAGAGCTGGGGTAAAGGACTTGGACTGGAGGAAATCAGTAGAACCACTGCTCCTCCACATCGAGAAGAACCCGCTGAGGTTGTTCAGCCATCAGGTCAGGATGTCTCCTGGACGCATTCCTGGGGAGGCGTTTCAGACATGTCTTAAATATAAAACGTAAAACCCTGCATTTGTATAGCACTTTAAGTCATGGACTACAAAGGGCTTTACATTAGTCAGTCAGTCATTCACATGCTGATGGTAGAGGAGGCCCTACAGGACATACTGAACTGGGAACATCTTCTGGAGGAGCTGACAGAGGTGGCTGGGAACACAACAGTTGTGGCTTTACTGGGGATTCTGCCCCTGCAACCTGGGCCTGTATGAGCTGAAGACAGCGAGGCGAGGTATTTAACCATCGTCTCAGCAGGTCTTGGGGCATCTCAGGCCTGGCTTCAAGTGTTGAGTAAAAAAGGGGTCCATCAGGATTCCTGGTTCTTGAATCAGAGATTCAGTTAAACTCTCTGGAATTGTGAGTCAAAATGGAATAAATAGCAGTATACAATGAACAATGGTCCTCTTTTAAAACTTCATTTATTCAGTTCAGTGCTCTGATCCTAGCATTTGCTGTTTCCACAATCATGTCCACCCACCGTGAAAAGCAGGGAGTCCATGTTGTTCGCGTGGGAGTGAGAAAGTTTGCAATCAGCAGCAGGAAAAGGGAGAAACAAGAAGAAGGATTTATATACACGAGAGAGGTGAGACACCCTCCTCCCCCACGCCCCCTGATGCCTGACTGATCCCATCAGGTGGTCCAGAGTCCAGGTTCCAGTCTGCATTACTTCATCTGAACAAAACCTGATGTTTATAAAGCTGTGAGTGCACTTAGAGAAAACATTAAATATTCATAGAGGTGATCTGGTTTGAGATAAAATAGTTGTGACCATGCATGAAAAGTAGTGCCTTCAAGCCACAGAGTGAGGCGTTCTACTCAGATCTGATCTGTTACTGGAAATGTCTGTGCCTAACTGGTGCTTCACTGGGCAACAAGCGTGAGGCAGGAGATCAGGTAGAACAGGCCGTTTTCTTAAGACTGCATCAGACTCTGAAATAACGTGTTTTTTTAAACTAACTAAAATGATGGAACCCTTAATTTATTATTTTGTTGCCGATCCATTTGAGCTGATCCTTCTCCAGATGTTTCAGCTCCTTCTACAGATGTTCAATAGGATCTAGATCAGGACTCTTCAGAAGGTTTGATTGTTTTTAGTTGTCTTTTGGCTCATTATCCTGTTGAAGGACCCATGACCTGCTACCGAGACCAAGCCTTCTGACACTGAGCAGCACGTTTAGCGCCAAAATATCTCAATTATCTTCAGATGTCACTGGACCCCGAACAGATTCAAGAACAAGAACTACTGTAAGCCTCCTCCATGTTCCACAGTAGGTCCAGTGTTCTTCACTTTGAAGGCTTCAGTTTTGTGTCTATGATCTTAAAGCTGATGTGATTTACCAAAAATCTCCAGTTTTGTTTCATCAGTCTGAAGGACATTCCCCCAGAAGCTTTGATGCTCATCAACATGCATGTTGGGAAATTCCAGTCTGGTTTGTAGGATTTGCTTCCTTAATCGCCTTCTTTTAAGTCCACTTATGCTCTTTGGTTACCATCAGTATCTTAGTGTCTTTGGTTTGTCATCAGTTTGCATCTTTTATCCATGTCCAGAGAGATTGTCTACAGACCTTCTGAATAATCTGTCCAACTGTAGTCAGAGGAACAAGCTGCTGGAGATCGTCTTCTAGAAGCACAAGTGTAGCTACTTGCTTATATAAATGTGTGTGTGTGTGTATGTTGTAAACACTGCAAAATTACTATAAACTTCCTAGTTGCACGATCTATTTGGTCTGAGGACCTCAGCCATTGATTTCCATTGGCACGTTGTGTCAGGCCCTGAGGTCCCATGGGTAAAAGCAGATTCACCACTGTGCTGTTTTTTTAACCTCCCATTACTTCTCCTATATATTTAATGAGCGGTTGAAGCAGTGATGTGTAGATGGACTGAATCAATATTTAATCACCTCGACGTGGTGCTGACCACCAACTGGAGTGACTGGATTTGGTTTGGAGAATAAAGACATGCTACAAATCATTTGAAATAAGTCATGTTTTAGTTTTCATACATTTTCTCATTCTAACTGTTTTCATTAGTAACTCTCTCACTGAAGCAAACTCAAAACACATTTTCTACACATGCAGACCTGAAATGGTTTAGAAAGTTTTCACTTTTTCTGCAACATTTGTTCCAGACATGACATTTTTACCTCCAGACTCAACATGAGCTCTGAGTAACACGTTGTGCAAATACAGCAGTAAATCTGGAAGAGGACGCATAAATCGTAATAAGCCATGGTAGTAAATTTGGAATTTTCAATAACAACAGAACTGATCTTGAGCGGCGCTCAAGTATGTGCATGCACAATAGAGCATGTGTGTCTAATTGAACGAAGGGGGAAATGGAGCTTTTAATATAAGAACTGAGAACAGCCGGGGTAACAATCATATATTCAAAGTACGTACTCGATAAATCAATGACAAAACTGAAGTTTGAATCATTGGTCCTGAGGCTCAGAGAGAAAAGTCCCTTCAGAAATCACAGTCCTGGTCTTTTAATCCTTCAGTACAAATCAGGAACCTGGGCGTTCTCTTTGATTCTGAGCTATCTTTTATTCCACACATTAAACATACAGTCAAACAGGATTTTATCATTTAAAAAACACAGCCAGAGTCCGCCCTCTTCTCTCTTGAGTCAACACTGATTTTAATATATGCTTTTAGTCGTTAAGACTATTGCAATGGCCTGCTTTCTGGTCTTTCCAAGAAGAATGTGTCCAGCCTTCAGCTGCTGCCCGTCTGCTGACCAAGACCAGGAAGCAGGAGCATATTACACCTGTTTTAAAGGCATTGCATCGGCTCCCAGTGTGTTTTAGGATTGATTTAAAGATTCTTTTACTGGTTTTTAAATGTCTTAATGGTCTTGGGCCTTCTTATCTTAAAGAGCTGCTCCCTCCGGCCTATTAACAGTCCCCAGAGTCCGAACACAGACCTATGGAGCGGCCTCTTTTCAGTATTATGGCCCCCGTCTGTGGAATGGTCTGCCGGAGAGTGTTGATGTTTTTAAGAGCAGCAGCTCAAGACCCATCTTTATAATCACATCTCCTGACCTGGTTCTTATGTGCTCACTCCAGCGTCTAGTCTTATTTAATGACTTTTACTATTATTGTTTTGTTTTTGTTTTGAATCTGTATAGGACTTTGAGCTGCCCCTAGCATGCAGAGTGCTTTATAAATAAAATGTGATTTGATTGGAATATCAAACAGAATCCTGCATTACTAAAAGAGCTGCAGCACTAATTTACATGTACTGTTTATTATGAGACTAGTTCTAATGCCTGTGATCTCACTGCAGTAGAACAAAGATAAATCCCATAAACCAAGAGCTCACTGTATAAAACAAAGCATCTGTCATTTTCACAAACCAAGAATGAAGGGATTCATTCTGCTCACAGTGTCAGATTGTTAAACTGCAAGTAAACAATACTGTGACTCATGAAGCTTTTATCTGCTGAGGAAGTGTCTTTGGATCACAGAGCTTCTGATTAACACTGAAAACAAGAGGAGTCTCTGTTACAGCTGATCTCTGGTGGGAGTGTGTAAACCTGGAGATAAATATATGAAGTATTGTTTCTCTGAGCAGCAGCAGATCAGTCCAACTGGAACCCTGATCTACGGCAGGAGTTTAAGTTTAATATTGTTGTTATAATAATACTACTGGTGTTATCCCTGAACATGACAGCAAAATCCTAAATAGTGATGGTGCTGCAGCACATAAAATGTCTCCTCAGAAACAATGCAGGAGCAACACTCAAACATCATAAATGCATATGTTGGAGAATTTTCTTTTTTCTTAAAGTTGTGTTCAGTACTCTTGGATGGAAGGGTTGCTATAGACACCGTTTCTAGTTAGAGGAACACCAGAGATTTCTCCTTATTCTGACGTTAAGTCAGAGAGAGACGAACAGAAACACGGAGAAATAAAAACTGTAAGGATGGAACCATAGAAACTAATCTTAGGTTTTCACCAACATAATGAGTAAACATTGAAGCAAGGTGACAGCAGATCGTATGGAGCTGTAACGAACCCAAATGCGTTACTACCTCTGACCTTTGACCTCAAGATCATCACAAATAATAACCATCTTTTTTCCCAATACCTTGGAATAAAATGACTCTGTTATTATGGTTTAACCTGAATCAACATTCCTCCAGGGTCACGGTCGTATCGGAAGATTTCCACCGGACTCTATTTATTAATAATAATAATAATAATAAAGACTCTTGGTGTCTCTTCTAAAATGACACTTTAATCTGTTACAGAAATGTCTTAAATGATTAATGCATTTTCTTCCAGCATTAATGAATGTTGATCTGCATCAGTATTATTTCACATACATACTGCTAAAAGGTTATGACAACCACGTCACTCATTACTACAACCAATAAGAGTTAGCAGTCTGAGTCACGTGACATTAATAAATCTCATTGGGCCACGTCCCCTTTTAGATTCCCTTAACT
>SSNR01000262.1:848395-915858 GCA_006937965.1 Callopanchax toddi | reverse complement strand
TTGTTTACACGGCTAAACCGAAGAGAAGGACGGTGACGTCACTTCTTCATCCGGGTTCATTCAGCCTTAAATGCCACTGCGAGCGCCCTCTCTGGCGTAAATGTGCATTTTCCCAGTGCTGATTGAAAATAATAGGTTTTCAACACTAAAATAAGAGATATTTTCAATTAAACTAAATTTTTCTTCATCAGACTAAAAACAATGTCTGAACAAAAAGAAATTAAAGAGGCCCAAGGCCTCACAACCACTGTAGTTTCAGCTCTTCAGCTGATTAAGATATCAAAACACATCAAAGAACACCTGCCCAGTCCAGGGGACCCTGGATGGCTTCAGGATCTTTTCAATCTGATCGATATCCAACTACAGAAATACCCTGGTCTTTCAGTCTTTAGGAAAATCTATCTCCTGAACAAATCCTCAGATTATGTTTTTGAGAAGTTTCTTAATAGTTTACCGTTCCTCGTTAAATATGACTGGGACCTACTACGTCAAACCATCTTAGATCATTATCTAACACCTGGTCTTACAGATGCCAGTCCATCTACTGCATCTGATCCACCAACCTCAGTTTCCATCACTGAGAAAAGGGGGGTCACAACACAACCTGATCCTCCTCTAACAACATCTGACCTTCCAGTGTCAAGCACAGACCCTCCAGTGGTCAACGCTGACGCTCCTGAGTCCAACATCTCTCTGCCTCCCACAGAGTCGGGCAGTTCTCTGGCGTCCGGCACAGAGCCCGTCCCGCTCCCCGCGGAACCGGTCAGCCCTCAGGCGCCCCAGACTGAATCCCCTCTCTTAACGGCAGAACCCGAGGTGCTCCCACTCAGTCCACAGGTTTCCCTTCTGCTCTCCGCAGAACTGGTCAGCCCTGCTGGATCTCGAGGTGAGCCTCCTCCTCAGGTAGAACAGGTCTACTCTACTCTAACAGTAGAACCAGAGGGAATCCCACTCAGTCCTCAGGTGCCCCGAGCTGAACTCGTTCTGCTCCCCGCAGAACCAGACCGCCCTACGGTGCCTCACGCTGAGCCTCCTCCTCCTCCTCTTCCCCCGGAAGAGCAGGCTAAGTCTCCCAGACTCACCTTTGACCCTGGTCCTACAAAAACGACCTTTCTCAAAGATCAGTCTTACCCGGTTATGACAATCTCTAACCTATGGAGAACTAACAACGACCTCATCCTCCACGCAAAGGGGGGTGACGTTTCTTTAAGACTCTTTTTCACTCCAACTAAGGAGTCTCTGTGTTCTCTGACTCCTAACACCAGCTGTCTCCCTTTTCTGTTTGAACGGCGTGAATGTGTCTCCATGTTTTTGCCTCCGTAACCATGTGTTAACCATGTGTTATTAACCATGTGTTATTAACCATGTGTTTTATTGACAAACAGACTTGGTCGAGCTGTTGACGTCGCCTGCTGTACTCCAGTCAGCTGTGCGTCCATCCTGGTAAACACTAAGCCAGAGTTCCTTTATTTTACAGCCTAATGCTGTATTCATTTAGTAAAATTACTTTATGTTTAAATCAAACTTAATGTTTAATTTACTACTATTTTCACAGTTATTTTATCATAATAATTACTGTAAAGGCGAGCCAAGTCAATTTAATTTATTTCCCTCAAATCAAATTTAGGGATATAAAAATATACTTTAGGTCATTTAACACAAAATGTCCTCTAAAACTTTAGATTTCAGATCTAATATGACTGATTTCACTATTTCCAAAACTCAATTTTTGGTTATCAAAATCTCAATCCTTAGTTTACTAAGTTATTTCCAAAACTTTAAATAGTTTAAACTTAGTTTAAAATATGACGTAATGTCTTTCCAAATTCACTTTAAAAGTGTCACTCCTAGAGTAACCTCATGGGAGTGAAGTCAATCTCTTCAGAGTTTTATACAAATAATAGAGCTCTTAAATCATTTAAATAGGTGAAATCCTTAATTAAATGTAATGGCATGACACATAGCCTTATTTTAAAATTAGATTAATTTAATTTTTCTAGTTTATTTTAACCAAATCTGCCTACATTCAACACTTTTTGAATGCCTTTTACCAGGTTGTGGTTGTTTTGCTGTGCTGTGCCTCTCTTCTGCTCTACTGTCCAGCGACCGGACGTCCAAGGTCCCAACTCGTCTCGTCTGCGACTCATCTGCCGACGCTGCTCTGGGTTGGAGATCTTCATCAATGACGCCTCCGTTGCTGCCTACTCCTTCACAATCTGCCCCACTCTTCAGTCTCCTGGCATCGTTTGGATCGGTGCCCTACTCCTGATTCTGTTTCGTGGTGGGATGCTTCCTAATTCCTGAAGGTCAATGACACAGGTGCCCCTGTGTCTGGTAATCTCTAAACTCAGGCTCTGATTCATTGTTGATTGACTGTCCGTGGAAAGGTACCAGAAACTTTTCTTCCCTTTTGGTTCATGATGATCAATGATGTCCTCCGTCATCGGATTGGAATTTCAAGGAACGACCTTCTGCTAGGAGTCATTCCTTAAAATTAAGGGGGGTTATGTAACGAACCCAAATGCGTTACTACCTCTGACCTTTGACCTCAAGATCATCGCAAATAATAACCATCTTTTTTCCCAATACCTTGGAATAAAATGACTCTGTTATTATGGTTTAACCTGAATCAACATTCCTCCAGGGTCACGGTCGTATCGGAAGATTTCCACCGGACTCTATTTATTAATAATAATAATAATAAAGACTCTTGGTGTCTCTTCTAAAATGACACTTTAATCTGTTACAGAAATGTCTTAAATGATTAATGCATTTTCTTCCAGCATTAATGAATGTTGATCTGCATCAGTATTATTTCACATACATACTGCTAAAAGGTTATGACAACCACGTCACTCATTACTACAACCAATAAGAGTTAGCAGTCTGAGTCACGTGACATTAATAAATCTCATTGGGCCACGTCCCCTTTTAGATTCCCTTAACTTCCGACCCCGGAAGCTACAGTTCTGTTCAGTTCTGTTCAGTCAATGAGAGAACTAGAGAAGAGGAGAGCTGTTCTGGTCTGACGCTGACCAGACCTCCTCTCAGCTGTCAACTCCTACACAGCTGACGCTAGTTGCCGGCTCACCCTGAGACGGTATCAGCCCGTCTGAGCCGATGGAACCAGCTTCCCCCTGAGGTCAGACACCTTCAGTCTGACGCTCCGTGATGGGAATGCCAGCCCTAGACGCTCCCTGCCAGAGATGAGTTATCTAACTTCGTATCCACGGACGACACCTGTGGCCTCCGGCGGTCCTCGACCCCCACAGCCGTCTGATCCTGACCGAGGGGGAAACCTCACCTCCACCGTCTCATCCGACCTCCAAACGGTGACGATCCAGGAACGCAGTTAAGTGACCACGACTCTGGTAAAGCTTAAAGGCCTCTTGATAAAAGCTAACAACATTAGCTCACTCAAACTAGTTACTAATTCCATCCATAACTAGTGCCCCTTAATCAGAATCCTTAATCTAAATTAAGTAAATCCCTAGTCTCCTAAAACCATGAGACTCAGATTGCTAAAACTTATTTAAGATTCAATTCAAAACACCTTACCATCGTGGATGACTTAATGCTGACTACCTGCTAACTACCTCTTTCTTATCTGTGATATTTGTCATATGTTTCTTAATAAAATAATGAAGTCTATTTCCATGACTCAGATTTCTATTGTCAATACTAAAAGGTCCTACTAACTCCCTGTAATTAAGAACCTAGAGAAATATCCCCGTTAAACCCTAAAAGAGTGATAGTGTCAAGGGTCACCCTTTGAGTAAAACTAACAAAACTCCAGTAGTGTTCTTACGGAAGGTGTAGAATAAACCCCAGGTTTTAAAACACTACAGAGCCATTTATAGTAACACAAGACAATGGGTTTTTTCTTTTTTTTGCTGAGAACAGATGTTTATACGTGGTAAGTCACGTTATGGTTTAAATGTGACTCCTATCAGACTCCAATGTGAACAGGAAGAAAAAACTGAATCAGATTTGGTTTCCTTCAGCCTGCAGTGTGAATGTAGCCCTGGACAACCTAAGATGTGTTATGTAATACATTTGACTGCCAAAAACAACCTGAACCCACTCTCATCCCACTTTGAAATAACAGGAAACTTTACCATTCCCAAAATACTTGCATGAGATGGTTTGAGAGAATGAAGGAGCCACAAACAGCTTTAGAGCCACTCTCATCAGTCCTGGCTGTACGTCTTCCTATTCTCCTGCTCAACCAACAACATCATTGTACTCGTGTGTCTGTAAGTAACTTTTGAATTATCTGGAAATATTTTAAATCTTTTGACTCAGGGGCCTCCATCCACTCAGCCAATAATCTGTACTGCTCTGGAGATCGTACAGACTGAATTAAACATCTTAATAAATGTCTATACAATGGTCCCTCGCTTTTCACGGGGGTTACGTTCTAAAAATGACCCACAAAATGGTCAAAACCCATGATGTAGCCAGCTTTATTATTTACAGTTATTCCAGATGTTTTAGGGCTGTAAAACCCCTCACTACACACTTTAGACACTTTTCTCAGACTGGCATTAACATTTTCACACTTTTCTCTCTTGTTTAAACACTACCGTGAGTCATTTGGTACTGGACAGTCAGAACAGCAGAATAAAATTTTTTTATTGATGTATTGATTGCGACTGAAAGATCCGGCCCAGAAACCATGCGTTTCTTTGCGGGATGATGCCCGTAGCACTGTTTTCACCTGCTGAGAGGCTGCCAAGTAGCTACCTCCCGCTGTGCTGCAGGCAAAGAAGCTCTCATAATGGATCATGAGCAGGGTGCGACTCGCTCTGCGCTCCGGCGTTGGGTCAGTATATGCTTGACAGGGTTAATAAAAAGTAACTCAGACCCATCTGCTGCTTGTGTCCAGAATACCGTGTTTACAACTTCTGAGTCTCTGGTCTGGAGTCCTGAAGTCTCACAAAGTTACGTATCTCATGAGGGTTAGGCTAACCCAATGTGGCTAGCTGTTATGCTAGCACCGGAGTGTTTTTAGCTCATGATTCCTGCATTTTTTTAAATCTCTCCCTGCTTGAACACAGCTGATTTCTTAGAATGAGTGATGAACCGCTCCAGTAGAAAGCAATGAAGGCTGAGGAGACATTTCAACAGTTAGATTTAGGTGTTTGAGCAAAGACAATGCTAACGTTTTTACAACAGTGATTTAAAATGGACACTAGGGGGTGCTAAAAACAAGCCAAAACCACATAGTATGTCTTTAATTAATGTGCACTGACCTATGAGAAAGCAGTCTTATATAAATCTCTGTCCTTGATGCACTAAAGGTTGGGGACCACCATTTTGACGAGTTTTACTTTCGGTAAACTGAAATATTGACCAATCAGCTCCGTGTGGACAGTCACATCTGGAAACCTGCACACATTTAGAGTTTAAAGTTCCACAAGTTCTGCATACCAATAAACTGAGTCTGACTGTATTTAGAGCAGGATTATTGTCTCCATGCTACCATCACATAATAAAAGTGAAGCTTTTAGCTAGTAGTTCACTAATGATGAGGATGAAGAAGCTGATCAGATTAGCTAGAAACAGACACATTAACTTAATGCAACATATTTTTAATGTGTAAACGTCCACATTCTGATGACATTTTTTCCATTTAAAATGAAAACTAAATGCATGTGGTCATTTATGTCTCCTAGCAGTATTTTTGCTTTGAACATCTCCCCATCTTTCTTCTTGCTAACTGTCTTCTGTTATCCTGTTTCAGTTTTTTTTAAAACTTTCTATATCTGACCGTTCATCTGTCTGCAGAGCATGACACCCCAGAAACCCGTTGGGTGGCAGGTCATTACATGACCATGAGTTTCCTAATGAGCCCATTAGCTGCCTCAGGCTAGCCTTTCCTTTCTTCCTCGCCAATTTTCTGTAACTCGACTCCTCTACAGTATACTTACCATTTAGTCCAATGTAAAAAAAAATGCTACAGTTATATTAATAATTGAGGGGACATTTTTCCTTTTCAGTGAGTGGAATTACAGACTAGACTCAAAGATGACTGATTTTACAAATCAAAATAAATATTCATTAATACATTCTATAATCAAATCAAAAGATGGAATGTATGGTAATCAATCACCTGATAATAGATACAGAATTGATATCAAAACCTTTACACTTATCATAATTAGATACAGACTAATAATAATTCTGAATAGGAAGATTTAAATAATAAATATTAAATAATTAGATCTCTAAGAACATTCATCCCATTAGGGAAATTCATCACTGCCTTTGATCCACCCTCATCCCTTTTGAGAAGCAGTGGACTGCCATCTTGGGTGAAGTCCAGGAGGCGTTGGGGGTTCAGTATCTTGCCCAAGCATACTTTGACACATGGCTCAGGCTGGGGATTGAACCCTGGTACCTCATATGGTAGACTGCCCCTCTTCCCCTGATCCACAGTCACCCCATTTGCCATTCAGCTATAAATAATACAACTTCATGACATGTTGACCTTCCCTACTGCACACATCCAGGGTAGGTCCACATCCTTCTCATGCTGACGCACAAGGCAATGACTCAAAGATGACGTTTGCAGATCATTTCAGGCCATTTATCAGCTCACTCAGACAAAAGCTGTTCAGATCCAGCAATGACAGACATGTTAACCTCATCACTGAAACAAACACAACAAGGCTGTTTCAGTGACAGGATCAAATAGCTGCCGTGTCTGGGTGACACAATGGCACGCTGATGGGAAAGGACCAAGCCCGGAGCTGAAAACAAGTCCCACTCAAGCCTTGGAGCAGACCCAGTGAGGCTTAAGCCCAGGTTCTATTGCTATAGTGGGCAAGCTACTATTGCACAAAACCCGCCACTGAGCAAAAGAGCAACAGTCTAAAAGGGAAGAGGCTATGGAACCAGCATGTTTGCCTCTAGGAGAAACTTCAGTAAAATAAATATGGTTAGGCTACAAGAGGACAGACCTCCAACAAAACAGTACTCTTAAAAAATGTACAGGAAAAGTGTTGATCTGTTTCTACGCCACAAACAGTGTGGTCCGAGCTTACCGCTGAACCCTGCTGTGAAGCCTCGATTCCACCACCAAGGTCAGAGTTCAGCTCAAAGGGGAAGTTTTTAAAACTCTCAGTTTGTAGGCTACGTTTTGATGTAGGCCTTCAAGGGATATTTTGGGTAATTTTGAAGTGGTCTTCCATCATATTCATAGTGAAGACCCTTCCTACTGATGACATCACCAACTGAGCAAAGAAACACAAAGAGTTCCTCCGACTGGGGTAATGCTCCATGTCAGTAACACTTCACTAAATTATTTGCCGAACATGAAACAATTCTTGCTCAAAAAGTAAACACTGATATGTCAAAAAATACATTACTGTTTGTAAACCGCTGCACTTTTGCATGAAACTGTGTAGCAGCAGACTCACAGCAGTGTTGTATATAGGGATGGCAGACCAGTAAAGCGCAGCCCTGTCTACAGTTATACGGTGGCACAGCGTTAGACCTCTTGACTCTACAGAGAAACAGCGACGCATGCAGCATGACATCATTTTGTTGCAATTGGTTAAACTCCGGACAAGTAGAACATGGAAGCAGCTTGAAGCTGAAAGCGTATGTCTGTGGTCTGGAGGTATTATCAAGTTGATGCCAACAACATTGTAGAAGTACCAGATCAGGACTCAGTATCGGTAGATGCTCAAAACCAAATGACTCAGAGGCAAAAAACCCAATCGGGACATCTTTAATCCTGTCCTTTCACATCTACCGAACCAAAAGGTTTTTGTTTTATTCCCTGGGCAGCCACGATAAGCGTTTACCATTAATAATAAACAGCTGGGTGAGCAACAAATAATCCCAATAGGTCCTGTTAAAATGTTAATAACACCTACCATATTCAGTGTTATATGTATACAAGCATGATTATTTTAAAAGGTGTGGTTTACTCAAAAACCTTTTTTTTCCCCCAGGTTTTTTTGGATTATAATAGGCAGAGGTCGCGTTAACCGGAATTTTCCGGTATTTGACCCTTTTTTTTTTTTTACTTTGACGGAAAGATTTGAAGGCCTCCGGTCATTTGACAGATTACAATCACACACAGCTGTTTGTGTGCGTGAGCGCCTGCCATCAGACCGCACATAACAGCGAGCGACCATCATCATCATCATCATCAGGTGAACTAGCTGTTTCCAGTGGCGATCTTGTGCCAGCTGCTCCACATTCGCCCGCAACGACATCGACCCATCGATCGTGTGCAGGGTTTTTGTCGTCTCCATCATGCGGCCCTCAGGTCAAACAGCAGAATGGCTCTGGTCGGACTCGGAGGATCAAAAGGAAGACGGAGAATATGGCCGAGCCACCTGATGCGTCGTCGCGCTGCCAGCTGCTCTGGGCTGGCGCGTGCGTCCTCTAGGTTGGAGACGCGCTGAGGCCACCTGACCTGATGTGGCTCCGTGACCACTGGCCTCATTTATAAAACTTACTAAATCCATGGATTTACACTAGAGATCACTGCAAAAGTATTTTAAAAATGAATAAACCACACCTTTAATACAAATTGAATTCGGTTTTTTATACATGAGTTTTAATTAACCAGGTTCAATCCGTATGAGATTAAAAACCTTTTTCTGAGGAAAACTCATACGTTCCATTTTTTATCTTACAAAACTATTTCAATGCATCTATTCTTTCTATAGCATAACATTTGCATTTGAATATACCAAGGGTTATTTTGTTAGGGAAAACTTCACTAATCAAATGTTGAAATTCGTTTTACAGAAGTTCTCTGATGAGATCGCCACACTGTGGGGTGTTTTTAGGATTATGTTATGTAACTCTGTAGTCAACGTTTAGTTGGCTTGCATTGACCTGCAGGGGACCAACACACACACACACACACACACACACACACACACACACACACACACACACACACACACACACACACACACATGTGCACATGCATACACAAACTAATCCATGCATAACAGGTAATCCTGACAAAATGCCTTTCATCAAAGTCGTCTTATTTTAATTAATCCATCCAATGGATCACTCTAAAATGTCACGTTTAATGTTCACCCTCAACTAGAGAAGGACTGGGAGGAACGTGTTGGTGATGGATACCCAGTAAATAAGAAGCCTAATGACTCATTCCTGTTCTGACATCATTGGTTATTATTATCTAGTGACCTTTTACCTTTAGCCTTTCTGTAAAGCCCCAGAGCTCCAGAGGCTGATCATCAGCCTGCATTACGCCGACGCCCTCGTTGGGCTGACCTTCTAGCTCTCACTGCAGGACTGATGAGACGGCAATGACAAGGTCTGGAGAGAGTCAGTTTGGGAGATTTTTTAAACAATAAAGTTGAGATAGTTTTCTACAGTGCTTAGATGGAGAAAGTCTCCTTTAGACTTACTGAAACTTTAGAGCAGCATAAAGCCTTTGGGAATCAAGTCTGCTACCTCCATCTTACAAAACAAACTGAACTTTTATCTTCAGTAACAACAAACGTTGTCTAGAGCCAGAGGAGAACAAAGACTCCTGCTGTGTCTCATTGTGCTGTCTGGGTCCAGGCAGAACTATAAATATGATAAGGGGAAAGAAAAATCGACGCACATCAAATTTATCTACACCTAATAACACCAGGTCAACTACTACTAAAAAAACGCTCCATGTCTCAAAGATCAGACCACCTCTAACTGGTTTCTAGGACATGACAATGAGTTCACTGAACTCCAGTGACCTCCACAGTCACCAGATCTCCGTCCAAGCCATTATGTTCTTTGGCCAGTTAAGTGTAAACTGTAATCTAATTGATTTGATCTGTCTTTTGAGCGTAAACTTGTCAAACACACAATACTGTGTTTAATCAGATTTAAACAAATGAAGGCAACAAACAGCTAACTCACCTGTCCACTCACGGGTCCATCCTCACCTCAAAGCCGAGGTGAGGATGGACCCGTTTGTCTAACATTTGCACACAGTCTGATTTGTGCAGCTGGAAGCAGAGCACACAGCCAATGTTTTATTTCTCTGAAACCGACATGTGGGCTTTGATCAGGATTTATGCAGCGACTCAGAGCCGTTTGTCTCTTAACAACAGGCTAATGCAAACAGAGGAAACTGAAATGCCTACTATGATGGTTATAGTTATAAACAAGTGTTAGGCTGGGCGGTATAGATCAGGCTTTCATCACTGGAACAAGACATTTATTGATTTTATTTTAATCAAAAACAACTCAAAGTCTACTCAGCATTTTATAACAGTCTTATATCAAATATTTAAAGTGGATATTTTACTGAACTGAGTCAGAGTGAACGAGGAGCCTCACTCTTGCGCCTTGGGAATTTTTCTTCTTTAGCAGTCACCAAGCAGGAGACGGGAGACACCCTGGACAGGTTGCCAGTCCATCACAGGGACACAGATACAAACAAGACTTACACACCTATAGGATCATTTAGAGTTGCCAGTTAACCAACTCATGAATGGAGAGAACATGCAGACTCCACACAGAGTCTGCATGTTCAGGCTGCTGCTGGGAACCCGAGCTGCAACCTTCTTTCTCCGAGTGCTACCAACTGCACCACCATGCAGCCCATTATTTTACACACACACACACACACACACACACACACACACACACACACACACACACACACACACACACACACACACACACACACACACACACACACACACACACACACACACACACACACACATCAATTTTAACTTATGGCATCAAACAATTCAGTTACTGATTTTAGGCAGCCATGTTTTTAAATCCCCATGCTTAGTGAATTTTATGAATTTCTGCATAATATATAATAAATATACAAGAAGCAACAATCCAACTTCTGCATTCAGATTCACCTGATAAGAAATTTACCAAAAAGTTGAGCTGCACCAATTCTGGATCTGAGGGTCGATACAGCAGCTCTGAGCTGCTACAACCGATTTACGTCAAAGAACCAGAATAAAATAAACAAACTGTCAGGTAGGGTGGTGGTGTGAGGAGCAGGAGACGGTGGATGAACTAAAAAATGGATTTATTATAAACAAAGGGCAAAGTTCAGAGGCAAAAACTCACACTAAAGGACCGGAACACAGGAGCACAAGAAGGGAGCTAACACAGGCTAGACTGAGCGAAACTAAACAGACGAACTAACAAGGAGTGACACTGAACAGGGACTTAAACACACAGAGAAGGTGATTAGCAAAACAAGGGGCAGGTGGTGCAATCTAGTGGTGGCTTGTCAATGGAGGGCGCTAGGGCGCCGCCCCACCAGTCTCACAGGAAGTGAGTCATAAATAGTTTTAAAAGAACCATGAAAATTAAACTAAACGATCAATCCCTTATACATACGATAAGTGCTGGGTATAATCTGCATTTAGGTGTAGTTTTAAACTGTTCTCTCACCTTTTTTTTTTTTTTTTTAAACCAGAAAGGTCATGTGATGTACTTCCCGTTTCTTTGGGGTTTTCTGCGCAGGCTTCAGGTGCAGACCTAAGCCATAGACCTACACTATAACTGGTGCACGTGCACTGGAACCCCGTTCAATACAAAGTATAGGAGAACCTTGGGTTGCAAAACTTAGCGACTGCAGCATGCGCAGAAGACCGGAGACTCGGCTCAGACCAGGACTTGACCCGGAAACTCCATGAAGCTTGCGAAGGGAGAGGGTGTTCTTATCATGCAGGAAGCTAAATGGATATTTTTTCAAAGAATCCTTCTTGACATCTTGTGATAACCCTGAGGATTGATTCCATGAGTTCTGATTTAATCAACTCGACAGTCGGTGAGTGTTTTTGGGTTGTTTGTTTGTTTGTTAAGAGTTCAGACCAGGTCCTGGTTCTGGTTGGTACAGGCCAGGGTCATTTTGGACCAGTTTGGTTCGGACCAGATCCGGTACTGGACACGGTGCTGAATCTGTTCAGACCAGGTCCCGGTTCAGACTGTCCAGGCCTGCATTTACTGAACATTAGTGTCAGAGTTTATTTCAGTCATGAGTTTAGATATCTGATGTAATCTGATCTCAGTTTAGCTGGTTTTCATCAACTCTTGCTGCTGGGTCTAAACTGTGTGGCTGTGGACCTTCAGGATTTAAAATAAATGTATTTTGTGTTCAGGATCTGAAGCCTGGTGCTGCTGAGAACCAGTGTTTTATCAGCAGAGTTTGTGCTTTCAGTAGAAAGCTGTACAAAAACTTAATTGTGAATATTAAGTTATGTTTTTGACCTTGTGTAGGTCAGGTCGTTTTCTCCCTGAAACTCTTACTTCTGTTGTGACCACATTGTGGCTGGTTTTTTTTTAATTTTTATAATCACTTTTATCTGATTATATTGATATTATTCTAAGGTCTCCTTATGAAGACTTTATGATTTCTTTACCGTTTGATGTGTATATTAGGCTAAAACTGTGTGTGACCTAACTGCTCCACATCTTTAGCTAATTGGTGGTAGGGATTTTTACCAGCAACATTTTCAGTCAGATGAAAATATTTTGCTTCATTCCCTGCTCTAGTGGTGAGAAGTGTGTTTTTGCTCATCTGAATACTGACTTACAAAAATGCGCCCCACAAAAAAAAAATGTCACCAGCCGCCACTGGTTGCTGCTAGTGTCAGCTCAGTGATGGTGAGTTCACGTACCAAAAAAATGTCAGATTTTTTATTACTGCTGGACAATGGTATTTATAGACCAAGGAAAAAAGATTTTTGAGTCTCAAACTGGTAGATAAAGCTTTGTGCTGAATATTCTAACAATCAGCTGATATTTTGGTTCAGCTCTCCAAAAAAAAAAAAAGAGACAAGGACAGAAAACAGACATGAGCAATCAACATAAGATTTACACTCATACATCACTTTTCATTAGGGGACTTAAACATGTTAAGATGTTAATCAATAGTAGGCTGATTCAGTATTAAAACCTACAATCTAATTAGATTATGACTACATTCAGTCAATGTTTCCTCCTTCCTTCCTAAGACACTAAACCTATAAAAACAACTCGATAGGGGTCTGTGCAGTTTAAGGTTTTTAAAATGACTGATTATATTTCAGAAGCACAATATAAAGTGACACTGGGTCAGATGGCAGTAGAAAGCCCTCCAGACACCAGATAACCTCTGTGTTCAGGGTTCCTTCATTTTGTTACCTCATTTATCATCATCATCATAGATTATGAAACACACACTGTGTGTGTGTGTGCGTGCGTGCGTGCGTGCGTGCGTGCGTGCGTGCGTGCGTGTGTGTGTGTGTGTGTGCGTGAGTGAGAGAGAGAGCGATAGAAAGAGACTTTCTCAACAACAATGAAATACCAGAGGACGTATAACCACGGCTCTGTCATCATCAAAACAGCAAGTGTGGGATGACATCTGCTTGTGTGTCGGTGAGCAGCGCATTGTCACTCTCACGTCTGTGTGCTGCGAATTGTCTGCATGAGACAATCACACTGAGCTTCCAACAACAGGACAGAGCCGAGTGTCTGATGGGGAGAAGCTAGGGAACCAGAAGGTGATCAAGAGGCAACGATTAAAAAAAAACAACAGTTTTTAAATGGTAAAAATAATGTAAAATAACCCTGTGTGTGCGTGCTGTCATTTGTATGACCTGAAACTTTATCAGTGTAGATTCTAATTTATGCAATCCTAACAGTAACAATATTAAAAGCAATGGGATGTCTCCTCCTCTTCTGCTTTATTAAAGTCTCTCGCTGCATGTTTCCAAGAAAATAGTCTGGTAGCTTTTTTATGGAATTCAATATTTTTGAGCCCAAAAATCATGCATGTATGATTTGATCATCATTTACTACAGCGTTGTGATAACTCTACAGATTTAAACGCACAGACCATCCTGGGTTTGGTACAGCTCGCCTCTCTCCTCTCAGGTTCCATTAGCTCCACTGTCATTACCAAGTTTCCATTGATGCAGCAGTCAGTGACGTCAAGCAGTGCCCTTGACAGAGTAGCAGCACCATGTCACCTGCTGAGGAGTTCAGCGTGTGTGTGTGTGTGTGTGTGTGTGTGCGTATAGGGAAAACAGAGTGTACTTACTGCACAGAGCGATGATGTGACTGCTGTCTTCATGCACAAATTTCTTGGTTACAGCTTCCTCCATGATCTGCTTCACCTGCACAGAGAAGAGCCAGAGCTGTTGTCATCTCCTTTCATATCAGAGGAAGGTGAATTATTGTTCAGCTGTTAGGAAAAATAGATGAATAGATCCAGCGTCATCACTGTATTCACAGTCAAGGTAACCTGAACCAGTTGACATCAGTCAGAAGAAAAACGAACCGCACACGTGCAGAGGCACGGTGAGGCATAAAAACCAGGTAAATACCAGAACTAATCATGATGGTAGCAGACTAACCTGTTCTTGTTTCTCTGATTAATTGATTAGTCAGCGATTATTTATGACCACCTCTACTTCCTGCGGGTACGTCTCCTGTTCCAGGTCCCTGCAGGTGTGCTCACCTGTGGATGTCTCTGCATCAACACAATATAACATACAGCTAGAAATGATGTTTTGCATTACTCCTTCCCTTAATTAGTGCAAACAACATGGAGTAAGATAAGAACAGGATCAATGCACTGGTCAGGAAGGCTGGCTCCACTGGACACAGTTCAGCAGGTAGAGGAGAGACGACTGAACGTATTCTCAACAGCAGCCTCTACTCTGCACGCTCAGAGCTCTAAGAGAAGGTCCTTCAGCCACAGGCGGTTCCCCTCAAGGCGAAGGACAGAACACTACAGGAGCTCGTTCCTTTAGCAGGTTTAGACCATTTAGCAAATATTGTTGCAACCGTTTAAATATGTGCTGCTAACAAATGATGTTCTGCAAGGGATCAATAAAGGATCTATCCATCTAAGTAGGATTATTACTCGTGCTTATTTAATTTTACATTTGGTTTCTTACAGTTTTAAATGATGTGTTAAAAATCAGCCCTAAAAAATAGGATTTTAGTTTGTTTTTTTTTTAATTACAACCTGAAAACAGAGAAAAGGAAGACGGTGACATAATGGTTTAAATGTTGCATCACAAAATACCAACAACCAAGAAATCAACACACAGAAAACCCTCCTCACTAAACTCCAGTCAGAGCCAGAGTTAAAGGAGGAGATGTCTGATTAAATGACTCCGAGGGAAATGTTGGGTTGGTCAGCATGCTGGGACAGTTTTATAGTTTAACCCAGTAAAGTGAAACTATGCAACAGTCAGGTGACTAGCTAGCTTGTGTGAGCTTTAAATTTTGATTTGCAGCCTAAACCTGAAACTTTCAGAAAATGTTTATAAAAATGTTTTTAAAATGTATGAAAAACACGGTTTTCTTTAAAGAAATTAAATGTTACACGTGTTTTAAAAAGTTTAAATACAAGTATTTTAAATTAGCAAAACACAAAGATAAGACATTTTAAAAGCTAAAAGTACAAATGTGTTAAAAAACAAAAAAAATTACAAATAAAAGAAAAACAAAAGAAATGTTAAAGTTATTCTAAAAAAGTGGTAAAAACATAAAAAATATACATTTGAAAACGGAACAAAGTATTTCAGTGAGTGCTCTTCTTAAGGGTTAAAGCCTGAAATGTCAAATATCGTAATAAAAAAAAAATCACATTTTTAAAAGTTGAACTATTCATTGGGTGATATTAATATAGCAATGATATGAATCACGTTTTATTTTATTATGTAATTTTATAACAATAAAACAATTTCCCCCTTTTTCCATGGTTACCATGGTAACTGGATGTCAGAATCCTTCATACCATCAACCAAAACATCATCACAGTTCATTTACTGTATATGGATGCAAACTTCACTATATACAGTACTGTAGCACAATATTTCAGTTATTAGTCAAAGTGAAATAAAACCTGTTGGGCTTCCAAACACAGTGAAGACAGACCTCCGTCTCCATTTTCAAACCCCACAAGCAAAAACAAACCCTAAAATAACAGTTTTGATTGATTTTTTCTATTAGTTTTCTACCCAGAATGAATGCATCACAAAAGTCCTCAGAGGGAAGGTTTTAGTCTTACTGTTTATTTGCCTGTAAATGAGAAATATTTGAACATTGAAAAGTAAAACCATCAGTTATCAACAGCAAATTCTTTGCTCCTGTTCATCAACATGGACTGTAATTTTCTTTAAATACACACTATGTAACTTTTTCATATTTTTTAATCATTTTCTTGAGCCAGTATGTGCTAATATGACCCTTTACTGGGTTAATGAAAAGTCACTCAGTCTCATATGCTGCTTGTGTCCAGAATACCACGTGTCTCTGGTCGGGTGTCCTGAAGCCTCACAAAGTCACGTATCACGCAATAGTGATGCACGGGTCAGGGTTTTTATTGACCCGCGGGTCCTGCACATTTGACACTTCTGACCAGCCCCAAACCACCTCTATTTCTAATCTCTGCGTCTATTTTTACAACCCGACCCGCCTCATTTAAAACACGTTATAATATTGACTGAATGCGCTTTTGTTTAGTCTGACCGTCTCCAAAATACTAAAGGTTTTTTGGCGTCTCCAAAATGTGCTTAAGTTCAAAGTTTGCACAGTTATCACATTTCTTTGTCACGTTTTTTTTAATAAATCCTAAAGTTTGCGGAGAAAGTGACTCCCTTTTCGAGCTGTTTTTTTGTTTTATAAATGTTATATAAAATATAATAAATTATAAATGTATATATATTTATTTTATGAGTTTTATAAATGAGGCCATGGCGGTCACAGAGCGAGAAACGGACGTCTCTCAGCCTGTTATTACAGCTGCAGACACGCGCCGTCATTCTCACTATTAGCGTGATCCTCTGCGTGCACGCACACAAACGCGCACAGACACACACAATAATGGAAAATTTGGCTGGAGGGATGCGTTTCTCGACTGACCTGTGAGCGCCAGATCCCCCGGAGGAGCTGGTCGAGGCGAGGTGGCTGAGGAGAGGGAAGCCTGGCAGGCTGTTACCTGGCAATCAGACCTCGGATAAGTGGAGGAAAAGGAACGGACGAACGAACGACGGACGAACGAACAGACAGACCATTTTTCCGCTAACGCGACCCCTGATTTGAACCCGCCCCGCATTGAAGGTAAAAATTTGTTGACCCGACCTAATCCGAACCGTGGGAAACCCGCGGTCCCCGCAGGGCAAAAGACAACCTGCGCATCACTATCACTAACAAGGGTTAGGCTAACCCAATGTGGCTAGCTGTTATGCTAGCACCAGAGTGTTTTTAGCTCCTGATTCCTGCATTTGTTCGATCTCTCCCTGCTTGAACACAGCTGATTTCTTAGAATGAGTGATGAACGCTCCAGTAGAAATCAATGAAGGCTGAGGAGACATTTCAACAGTTAGATTTAGGTGTTTCTAAGCAAAGACAATGCTAACGTTTTTATGACAGTGACTTAAAATGGACACTGGGGGTGCTAAAAACGAGCCAAACCTGTATGTCTTTATGTCAAGAACCTGATCATAATAATGAAAAAGTGCAGCCTTGTATTAATATTCTAATAAGTCCCAACATCAGGCCCGTGACAGCAGAAGCTGACATTTACAGGACTGATTTCTAATTAATACCACAACATCCTGGAAACATTCAGATGACTTTCTATTGTGTCTCCAGAGTCTGAGTGAGACTCAGCTCGCCGTTCGCTCATCAAGGGCACTCTCTCTACAGAATTAATTGTCTTTAGTAATTAATTAGTGACCTGTTTGACACCTCTGCTTTGTTTGGGTCTCATTTATAAACAGGAAGAACTTAATAACTTGTTAGTCTGATAATAAAGCTCAAATCAATGTCACAGCAGCTGACAGGTACAGCACAAGACCTAACTAATTTCCCTCAGGGATCAATAAAGCACCATTCTATTCTATTTGGTGTTAGTACATACAAACTAATTGTGGTGCCATTATTTTTGACACAGGCTCTGGTTGGTTTGGATAGCTTTGTTGCCTTAATAAAATAAAATCACTTAAAAATAACACAAAATAGCATTTTATTTACTGATCTTTATATTAAATCTGAAACATTTAAACTTAAAAAACAAAAACATTATAAATTATATATAAAATAAACGCGAGTACTTTTGTTCACAGCCCTATAAACTCTTCACGAGTCCAGGATGGACCCTGCTCTTTGCCCCATGTCGACTAGGACAGGTCTCGTGCCCTTTGACCCCAAACCAGAGCTGGGAATATCAGCCGGATGGTGAACTTCACTTCAGACATTTCCTCTTTTTCTTTTTTGCTCTCAATAATTGATGCAGAAGATAAAATAACATGGGAGATGTTTCCATTACTACACATTTGATTAAAAAGTAACGTTAATTTACTGCAGGCAGTAAACTCGGCTCCATTCAGGGACAACACGAGGAGACTGGTCAACACTTAAAATCCTGAAGCTAATGGTTTCTACGGAAACAGAGGAAATAGCTCGCTAGCTAACTGTCAGTTACATAAGAACACAATTACTTCTCATATCATGGTCATGACAAGGCAAACAAAACAGCAGCCATGAGCCGATTCTCTCCCTGGATAAACAAAACACAACACTGGAAAACAAAGGAGCTGTGCAAAAGGATGCTCACTACTTCAAGCCGTTTGTAATTTGTTTCAGGAAGTAATTAAAGCTTATGATGAGTGAGTCTAATCAGAGCAGGAATTAGCCCTAGAATGAGTTGGTTACTGTAAGAAAGTACAGAGAAAACCAGACTGAATAAATGAGAACATTTAGAATTTTGACTATTTTCAAAAGTAATCTGAATTCCATGTTTCAAAAGCTCAAAAATAGACTCTAGTAATAAAATCTGGTACTGACTTTTTTCCTTTAATCTAAGAAGCTGGAATATAACATGCAGCATTCTTTTGGCCACAGCAGTGATACGCGAGTGATGATCGAGTCATTTAAAATTCAGAAGGGCTGTTAAAGAGGCTGATGAGAAGACAGCTAGAGGACAAGTTAGTCTCTTTCACCTGGCTTCAGTAAACTTGTTGATATACAGAAACTGTTTCATTTTTAGATAAAAAGAAGAGGTTTTCACATCTATTCACACCCTAAATTATTTTGACCACAAAAGTATCAGATTCCTTGTCAAATCAATCTTTCCTTGTGAGAATATACTGAGTACATTAACCTCTGAGTGAATAGATTTATGTGGATATCAATGCATTTTAAAGGGTGGTCCTGACCTGTGGAGCTCTGAAAGAAGAGATAATAAAGTCAGATTGTTGCAGGAAGGGACGAGGTTGGCCTGAAGGTGTCTGTCTGAGGAGAAATCCACACTGGTCCACTTTAGATCAGCCTCACAGGGACTGGGCAGCAAGTCCAGAATCACTGGGTTTTACATCAAGAGTTTAACACAAAAATTTGTTTGTCATCATGTCAGCAACACCTCATGAATTCCTGACATTTTCAATTACAATCAGTAATAGAAATTATGTGATGATTAGATTTAAACTTTACCTAGAATAATTGTGTCTGCTGTGTGAATGAACTTAATATCAACATTCCAGCAGAACCAGGACCATCTCCTTAAGGTGTGGGAATCTGGTCACCAGCAATCCAGATCTTGTTCAGGAACAACCACAACATCTCTGAGTCCATCTGCAGCTCAATGAGGAGAAGAGTTTGCAAACTGGTCCTAGGTGAAGGGTGAGACAAAAGTTCAGAAGACTGTTCATGGAAGTGAAATCAAAAAGCCAGAGTACCCGGCCCGGAAGGTTACCGGGTTCCCACCCTGGAGCCAGGCCTGGGGTTGGGGCCCGCGGGCGAGCGCCTGGTGGCCGGGCTTTCGTCCACAGGGCCCAGCCCGAACCGGATACATGGGCTCATCCACCTGTGGACCCACCTCCTGTAGGAGGAACATGAAGGGTCTGGTGCAATGTGGATCGGGTGGCAGACCAAGGCGGGAGCTTTGGCGGTCCGATCCCCGGACACAAAGACTGGCTACTGGGACATGGAACGTCACCTCTCTGGCAGAGAAGGAGCTGGAGCTTGTGGAAGAGGTTGAGTAGTACCAGCTAGATATAGTCGGGCTCACCTCGACACATAGTGTTGGCTCTGGAACCAGAGTCCTGGAGAGGGGTTGGAGTCTCTTTTTATACTGGAGTTGCTCCGGGTGAGAGGCGGAGGGCTGGGGTGGGCTTTCTGTTAGCCCCAAGACTCTCTGCCTGTATGTTGGGGTTTTCTCCGGGGGACGAAAGGGCAGCTTCCCTGCGCCTTCGGGTTGGGGAACGGGTCCTGACTGTTGTTTGTGCTTATGCACCAAATAGCAGCTCAGAGTACCCACCCTTTTTGGAGTCACTAGGACGAGTGCTGGATGGCGCTCCGACTGGGGACTCTATTTTACTGCTGAGGGACTTCAATGCTCATGTGGGCAATGACAGCGTGACCTGGAGGGGCGTGATTGGGAGGAACGGCCCGCCCAATCTGAATTCTAGTGTTCTGTTATTGGACTTCTGCGCAAGTCTCAGTTTGGCCATAACGAACTCCATGTTCTAACATAAGGATGCCCGTCGGTATACCTGGTACCAGCGCTTGTTCTGCACTCCCCAAAGCGCTGTACAACACAACAGCCATTCACCCAGTCCATGGTATCCATTCATTCAACAGCTTGCATAGTCTTGCCACATGAGGCCAGGTATTATCCTACACCGGAAGGAACCCAGGACCAGGTCTAGGGTCTAACAATGGGTATAAGGATTTCAAACTGATAACAAATGGCAGTCAGGGTATCATCATTCATCCATAGATCTGCCTCCCCAAACCAACACTGACCCACTGCCAAACCCATCATGCTGAATTATGTTTCAGGCAGCTTAAAGCGGCACTCCGGAGGATTTCATCAGGAGAGCAGTTTTTGAATCTAACGTCCAAAGGCTCCTCCTCAAAACATCTCGACACGCACGTCCGGTCGCGTGTGCGCGCGGCGCATATACTTCGGACATGAACTGTACAGCTCAATGTGTAGGGTTTAATCACTCACAGTTCACAATCTTATTCCAACAATACTACGAGGGTCTGATGAGCCCTCTCTGTCCCTGCTGCTTCTGATATTAGCTCTGTTAGCAGAGAGCTGCTGCTGGACTCTGAAGCTGAACTTGACTCGGCCCTGGATGAACTTTCTGACCAAAATAAACGCATAATCCTGTCAAGCCTTGCCATTCTGTGAGGTGAAAGGTTTAAAAATAAAAATAAATCCATCTTTAGCTGGAGAATGGGTAGGTTTTTAGTAGAAATGAGCTGTGAGCCTGAGACGCAAACAGAGAAACACACGGAGCGTCCTGTGCGAGAGCGCCCCCTACTGGTACAGGTTTGGTCGATGCGCGTGCATGTTGAGAGAATGCAGAAATTTGAATTTCATTGGCTGAAAAATGTCGGCGGCAAGAAAAAATGGAAAGGGGTCTCTAGGAGGAAGGAGGGTCTTCATCAGAATGACAGATGTTGTGGAACTCAACCCATAGATCATAGTTTAGACCTGAAATATCATTTAAAACATTTAGAAAACTTTGATACAGAGAAAAATGCTCCAGAGAGCCGCTTTAACTGCTACTTCACACCGGATGCGGTGCAGCTGCGGTGTGGGGACCGGACAGCAGCTGCAACAAATGCACCCCACACCAGCTGCAGTTTTGTTGCGGAACATTTCTGGTTCTTTGCCTACGTGGGAGCGCCAAATCTCGGTGGTTCATGTGAGTTCACGCGATAACAAGTACGTGTATAAACAGCAGCAGCTCAACAAAAGCTACACTCATTTTCTCATACTTTTGTTGAACATTATTTATTCACTTGGCTTGTTCTACAGTGGGTAAGCACACTTCATTTTAATAGAGTTTAATGTTATGCTTAATAAAGTTTTATGTTGTTTCTTTGTCTTTTAAATATCCAAACTGTGTTAACTTTAGCAATGTAACTAAAAGTTTTAAAGCGGCTCTCTGGAGCATTTTTCTGTGTATCAAAGTTTTCTAAATGTTTTAAATGATATTTCAGGTCTAAACTATGATCTATGGGTTGAGTTCCACAACATCTGTCATTCTGATGAAGACCCTCCTTCCTCCTAGAGACCCCTTTCCATTATTTCTTGCCGCCGACATTTTTTAGCCAATGAAATTCAAATTCTCTCTCAACATGCACGCGCATCGACCAAACCTGTACCAGTAGGGGGCGCTCTCGCACAGGACGCTCCGTGTGTTTCTCTGTTTGCGTCTCAGGCTCACAGCTCATTTCTACTAAAAACCTACCCATTCTCCAGCTAAAGATGGATTTATTTTTATTTTTAAACCTTTCACCTCACAGAATGGCAAGGCTTGACAGGATTATGCGTTTATTTTGGTCAGAAAGTTCATCCAGGGCCGAGTCAAGTTCAGCTTCAGAGTCCAGCAGCAGCTCTCTGCTAACAGAGCTAATATCAGAAGCAGCAGGGACAGAGAGGGCTCATCAGACCCTCGTAGTGTTTAGTGTTGTTGGAATAGATTGTGAACTGTGAGTGATTAAACCCTACACATTGAGCTGTACAGTTCATGCCCGCAACGTATATGCGCCGTGTGCACGCGACCGGACGCGCGTGTCGAGATGTTTTGAGGAGGAGCCTTTGGACGTTAGATTCAAAAACTGCTCTCTTGATGAAATCCTCCAGAGTGCTGCTTTAAGTTGAAAAATACCGGATGCACCTCGCCCACTAGCGTCTTACTTCCTGTCTGGTGCACGTAATGTCTTTAACTTGATAAAGTCCGAATGCAGCATCCGGAAAAAAATAGACTTGTTGCAGAAAGTTAACTTTGCTCTGCAAACTGCACTGGAGCTGCTGTGAAGGCTCTGATTGGACTCAATGTTTTTCCATCCTTGCGGAGTCCACACCGCGCCGCAACCACATTAAGTGTAAAGTAGACCTAAAGTTCAGCCTCTCCAGTCACTTACACATCTGTCACATGACCTCAAAGTGGACCTGCTCTCAACTGTGAAAAGCACAGGATGTCAGTGTCAGACCTGTCAATTCTGGTAAATGTCAGTGGAGCTTCATGATGCCAGGCAGGGAGCACACCGAGGACGTCGGGCCCTAAGGACACCCTCATGAAGTCTGTGGCTCACTGGAGGTCGCGTTGTAAGGACTCACCTTGTTGTTCCTTACAATAGCAGCAGATAGTGGTCCTGCTGATGGGTTAAGGGCCTCTGACGGCCCTGTCCAGCTCTCCTAAATACCCGTCTCCTGGACTCTCCTCCATGCTGTTGAGATGGTGCTGGCAGCAAAGTGCCATCCTGGTGGAGTTGGACTGCCTGTGCAACCGCTGTAGGGTTCAGGTATCGCCTCATGCTACCAGTAGAGACACTGACCCTGGTCAATGCTAAACTACTGAAAAGCAGTCAAACAGATGTGGAGGGAAAAAATTATCTATAGCCTCCAGCTGATAAACCATTTGTTTTAGGGGTCATCTCATCGTTGACCCACTGTAGCTCCGGTTCATTTTATTAACACCAAAACAGCTGACACTGATTAAAACTCCCTCTACTATTTAACTGACCAGATCAATATCCCAGACTGACTAAAAAGTGTCCCTTTCATTTCTTTAGAGTAGTGCATTTGGTGTCTGTCTTCCTGCAACTTTTTATGAAAGCCAAAGTCATTAGAGGCACTGAAACCTCTTACTATGTCCTCATCATTACATTTAAAAATAAACTTACAGAAGTTTTTCTGAAGTAATATTCACGTTTTCATCATTTTATTTCCTCACATTTTAAATCCAGCAGCTGAATCAAAGCAGCCTCAGTTAATATCAGATTTGCAATAAAGTTTTGGGCAAATAGCCTCTCATGTGAGTCACAAAAACAGAGCAGCACAAAGAAAAGGAGCCTCTTCTACACCCTTAGTATGACTGACAGCTAAATTGGACCGCAATAAAGTCAACTGGCTGACGCTCTGCGAGTCGCACTTCAAAACACGCTCGGTAATAGTGAAAATGTCTTTGGAATGGTTTATTCCTCAGTACACACGCCACACAGACTGCTGAGGGTGTCAATCTGATTCAACCTCTTCTTTTGGCTCAAACTGACTCTGGGACCTAAACAGGGCTGATACACCACGCCAGGTTTTTTCTATTCATCATATATCTTTTTAATTTATTTCTTATTTACCCATTTGTTGTTGTTTTTTTAAATTATCTCTAACATCTTATTTGGATAAATTGTTTTAATGTGATGTATGAATGCATTTGATATTAAAAAAGTCAAAGATGAACCTGAAGCAGAAGAACTGACAAATGACTGGTGTAAAACACTCTCTGGGTTTAATAAGGTGTTCTAAAAATATAATTAGCCCTCTGATTCATCACCAGCTGTGGACATGTTTGAGGTTAGCTGCAGCAGCAACATGAAGACATGTGAAGAACAAGATTTTACATTCAAAATGTTGTGTTTTAAAATCAACAGTAGAGAAAATCCTTCATTCAGGTGGGATCTGTTTTCTGTGGAAACACAGAAAAGCATCTTGTTGTTTCAGTACGACACCGCCTAACATTACCGCCTCACTGCTGGGATATTAATCGCCAACTAATGCAATTTAACTTTGAAGGGAGCTACAAAAGCTTTCAGTTGCCAAGCAATAGAGAAGCAGAGAGGAGGAGGAGGAGGAGGAGGAGGAGGAGGAGGAGGAGGAGGGTTAAACCTGGATCTGGACTGTTTCATGCTGAAAACATCACAAGTTACTGAGTGAATCCTGTGAATGAGCTGTAGGATAAACACTGGTCCCTCACCTGAAGTCTTGAACTCGGCAAAGTGCTGCATTCTGGAGGACTTCACAATATATACACATTTTATCAATATGAACAATTTAAATATTACAAAGGTTTTCAATAAATCACCGACTTAGACTGCATGAAAAACATATTTGGCATTCAGATGGACTCCACTCTGAGTGCCCCCAGCAGCCTATAGAGTGGTAGCTTCATAAGGATAGGATGTGTGGGTTCACTGCATACATCTACAATACTGCAGCTGCATGTCTTCCTCAAGTCATGCAGCAGAGCAAGACAGATGGGACGGTGTGTAGCTCAGTAGGTAGAGTGGCGGTGGAGGGTCACCGGTTCAATCCCAGCTCCGGTTGGGTTACATGTCGTCGTGTCCTTCGGTAAGACACTTCACCCACCTTGCCTACTGGTGGTGCATGGCTCTGTCAGTGTGCCCCAGGGCAGCTGAGACTACAATCACCACCAGTGTGTGAATGTCTGTTGTGTTGTACAGTGCTTTGGGGAGTCTAGAAAGCGGTATCTAAATACAGGCCATTTAACCTGGTTAAATGATTGGGTACACTGTTGTCAGCAAAATTTTAAAAAGACACTCTATTGCCATATCCCTCATAGTTAGATCAGTGGGCAAAAACAATTTGTAACCAGCCCAGTGGTTATCCTGATCCAGCAGTACTCTTTTAGCTTTAGCTTAGCAGAAAACAATGTAAGTGAATGGTAACAACTAGCATTGTGAGAAAAAAGTCCTTAAAACTCACTCAGTAGCGATACTAATTCTGCCTAGTGACCTCAAACACATCGACTGCAAGTGAAAATAAAACGTGACATGAAGGAATTACAGGTACTATTTTAGACTAGGGACTACTTTATGACAAAGAACAGCTGTAAGCCTACCTGAAAGGCACAAGGACATGATGCAGCAGCCCCAAAGACACCTACTTCCGTAAACACGTATGTTTGCAAACCTCAAAGACGAAGAAAAATAACACAAAGGTGTGAGCTGCACAGAGATTATCTCAAATTTTTTTACTGGGTTTAGCATATTAGCCAGTATTTGTGTTTAAATATATTATTTAAAGTCTAAGCACGGCAAGTACCAGACATTGATGATAGTTACGCATATCCGTCATCTCAGGGGGTGGAGGGGGTGGGTGTGTTGCTGTTTGTCACGAAGCATCCCGCTTTTTCCTCTGTTTGAAATCTTGCATGAGGCACCTGGTCTTAGCTGGTTTATGGTGAGATGATGTTCTTTCCACCTCCTGATTATGGCTCCAACAGAGCTCACTGGAGTCTTCAGTAGTAGAGAAATTATTATTTATCCAATGTCATCAGGATGTTTAGCAACAATAAGGTTGTGAAGGTGTTGAGAGAGCTTTTTGGATTTTTTCCAACATGAGATGCTTCTTGTGCGACACCTTGAGGCCCCTTTTTATTGGCCATCAGATGGGGCTGAAGCAGCCGATATTGATTTGCACCAAGTGTCAGGATTCCAGTTGGTGCCATCATGGCTTTCCATGCCTTTTTGCATCCTCTTGTCTTTATGGTGTTCAATCCCTGTCATTCCATTTCATTACACATATTTGACAGACTTTGAGGTGTAGTAAAGACAGAGGAAGGGTTGGATCCTTCAGATAATCAAGAATCAAGTTAATATGTTTACTGCCCGACAGCGACTTAGCTAACCAAATCATATGTAGCAAAAGCAGCTACCAAAACATCACATATGAACCCAGGATGAGGCGGTTTGGTGTAAAACTAGTACTGTGGTACTTGGGGGGCTCCGTCGTGACATATGGGTTAAATAATGTTTTAAAATCCTCATTTAACCACTGAAATTAGGCTGAACTCAACACTGACATAATGCAGTGGTGACTTTCAGACACAGGCTCTCTAACCCCATTTCTCCTTCATCATGTAAAAAAGAACAAACCTAATCACAGTCCTCTCATTTAATGTGCTGTTTGGAGCACAAGTGGAGAACAAAAGGTTATTGAGAGAACTTCAGCATTGTAGCTCCTGTGGTCCTTCTGACCAACGGACCCACCAGGACAACAAACCAAGAGGCAGAACCAAGCTGAAAGCCTGACTCATAAGAACTCTGATCAGTGATTTTAACAGCAGCCTCTTAAATGCATGAAAACACTCATTATAGGCTATTAGAATGTAAATGAATAGATGTTGGTCAAATGATTACCCCTGACACAGACATGGTGCAGGAACTAAGTCCAGGATGGCAGTGATCAACATATTTTCGTCCCCTTTTAACCATTTTTAATTAACTCATTATGAAAAGGAAGGCCAGCTCTGACAGGTACACAGTGCTAGCATGTGTTAGCATCCCTACTGGTCACCAGTGAGTCTCAAAGCTGTATAAAGGTCAGGTCTTCCTCCCATCAGACACAGAGCGTGTCCTCAGGAACATGAGGACATGCTCCAGTTTTCTTCAGAAACATGTTGATCATCTCTTAATTTGCCATTCTTAATGTCTGTTAAACTCTTGTTGAACGTTCTTTTCTACCACCAAGTCTCTCTCCTGATAAACACTGAGCTCACTGGAGAACTTTCCAGATGGGTTGGAGGGAATCTTGTGTTTTTGTCTGGGTGGGAAGAAGAGTCAGACGTGATGTGGGAGAATGAGCGATCGTGGCCATAAGACATACTTGATGATAGTCATTTTAGATTTAGCAAAGAAACAATGTGAAAAATGCCAAACATATTTGATTAAATGACCCAGTCTTGTGTGAACTCTCCCTGATTCCAGTCCAGGAAAAAGAGAATAGAGAGAATCAAACACAGCAACATGATCCTCTCAGTGAAGTCTCCTCTCCTCTTGGTCATTTAGATTCTTTATTCTAAACATTTGTTATGATGGATAACTCTCCTGTTGGCATGGTTACTCATCTTAAATCAGCAATTGCTATAAAGGTCAGCAGAAAGCCTTTAAGCAGGACAGCATCTGTACCAGCCTTGAAAAAAATATCCAAAAACTAGCAAAACACTGTGGAAAATCTCAAAAACATGCAAAGAAAGATACAATGTGTCTGGAGTTAGTGCATCAGGCCTCCACTGGTGCAGCTCTGTATTAGATCAATCTACAGCTCAGGTGCAGAAAGCATATAATTTAAATCAAAGTAAAAATGCACATTTTATACAGCATCATGCAGAAACAAATAGAGAGAACAATCTCCATGATAAGCCCTCTTAAACACAGCTTATATCAGCTGGAGCCATGTTTCAGTCTGCAGCTAGAGAAGCAACAGCAGCTTTCAGTGGCTTAATGGAACGCTCCTCAATTCTGAAGAAGATCTGCATTTAGCAAAGGAATATCCCAGAAATCCTGATGGCTAGAATCATTTCCAACCTTACTGACATCATAATGATTCAAGTATTTAAGAGACCAATATTGTGCAATGACTGGAAGCAGATGCATTCAAGCTAAATATCCAAGCTGATTTAGGGAAGATGAACACAGATGATTCAAGATTGAAACAATCAAGTCTGCTCGGCATCAGGCATTAGTCAGGGACGAGCTCCAACAGAAACACAGAGAATGATCAAAAGAACCTAAAAATAAACCGTCGTTAGAAAATCATCTTGTTGCATCAGTAACTTCAGCTGAGATTTACCGCTTCAGTTCAGAAAGCCATTTTCCAACAAGTCTGTATCTTAACTTCCTCCGACTGCATTAAAAAAAAGATTTCTGTGCATTTAGTAAGGGTTAGATAAGTAGAGACAATGCTTTCTAACTCACACAGGAGAGAGAACACAGGTTATAAAACACCCACCCCCACACATCCCCCCGTGCTGAGTCCAGCCCAACACTTCCATCTCTCATTTGTTCAAACTTTACATTTCCAAGTATTTCAGTGTACACATTTAAGAGGGTTGAGTTGGGTGAAGATAGTAATCCAAGCAAAGATGTTTTGTCTTTTTTACCAGTAGACTTATGTGTGAAGATGTTGATTTGTTTTGCATGGCTATGTAAATGTCTGGGCAAAAAAGGAACATTTTCAGTTTTATTTTTAAATGTTTATTCTTTACTTAACTGATTTTTGTTTTTACAGACAGATCCCAGAAGTGAGAGGAGGACAGAAACAGCCGACTGTTAGCGCTTCAATTTTAGAAAAAATACCAGAGTCCCAAAAAAGAAAAACACCTTTTCAGCTAGCAGAAAACAAAAAACGCTTGGACGTAGAAAGAGGAAAAACCTGGGGGAACATTAGCATAGCGTTCAACAGCTGGTGTTTTGCTCTCTATTGTTACCGTGGCAATGTGCGGTCCCATGTCCATGGGAGGCACTGCCTAGGGATTATAGCCGACAGGAGGGGTGAGAGCTCTGAGATGTGTTTGTGTAAAATAGCTAACTACACCTAGCTTGTTTGAAAATTACTTATTGCACCTTTAACTGCTAATAATTATTTTTAAACTTATAAAATGTTCAAAAGTTAAATGCACAAGTGATCAAATATGGTCACTTGTCCTATAAAGGGTGAATAAACCTGTTGGAACTTTAATTTGTAACTATTTACACCTGCTAAGTGTTCAGCTCGATGAATGAAATGAAGTCTAATAGTAAACATTATATAGACACAATCTCTTGACCAACTCTGCCCCCTGATGAAATCAGAAGCCACCTGTTGCCACCCATTAGACAAAGTCTAGGTCCGCCACTGGAGTGAGAGCCAGGAGCGCCACGCCTTCACTCTGTGAATGAGGAGACCTGAACACTCAGCTGGAGGAGGACGAGATGAACTCCTCATGTCATGTGAGGCTGAGAGCACAGAGAGCCTGTGGCTGTTTGAGCTGCAGACAGCAGGATGAGAGGTCCTGGAGATGCTTCCTGCCTGCAGGCTGGTTCTAACCACGGTGCAATTAGAGAACTAATCATAGTCTCATCTAAAGATACTCTTTGGTTTCTGTGAAGCTGAAACAGTCGCTTTACTGATGGCTGAAGCTCGTGCACGTTTCATAATTTCCTATTTGTTTCATCTTTTTCCCCCACTGACATAATCAGGAAAATATTAACTAAAAAGAAGTCACGTCAGACCGAATGCGAACACGATGAGTTAAAATTCAGCTCCATGTGTTCTAGTTCCAAACCCTCTGAGGTCCGCAGGTGTACCTGGTGGACCCACCTGAGGACCAGAACCAGGCTGATCCTGGAGCGGATGTGAAACAGGCCCGTCTGACTCCAGAACCTACCTCCCGTTTGACGGTCCATAACAGCTTCTCCTTGTATTCTTCCTCCGAGCTGCCCTCCATGTCCGTCCGCGGGACTCGAACCGGTCCGACACCGCCCGGCCTTTCAGAACCTCCTCCTTTTATTCCGCGTTTCCTTCTCGCCTCGCTCAGCTGGACTCTGACGCAACCGAGCCGCTCCGCGGTGACGTCAGAGGGTCCGCCTTCTTCACCCAGCTGATCAATGGAACAAAATCACAGAGGATCCAGCATCCAGCCCCGCCCAGAACCAGAACCAGACCCGTACCCAGACCAGACCCGCAGCCTCTCAGCATCACGCAGCAACCTGTAGAACCAGGAGGTTATTTTTAGCATCTCCTCCTCCTCCTCCTCTGAAGATCAGTTCAGTCTCTGGTGTCCCAGTGAGTCACTCAGGTTTTGATCTTCTCCCGCAGACATCTCCACACCACGTGGACACTGAACTCATATTGTTTCATTGACAGGCTGTCCTCAGGTGGACTCACTCAAGAGTCTGGTCAGATCACTTTCTAAAAATAGTCCTTCCTCCAGGACACGTTGACCACGGTCTGTGCTGATGCCAAGCTGGCCTCCTGCAACATCAATGACATCACAGGTCGAACTCCTCTGGTGGACTTGTGCCTCCATGTGGACTGAGGATGCATCTGCAACTAAAATATACATGAATATTACATAAAACACTGGAGAGACACAGTTATTCATCCAGCCTCTTCCTTCAGCTTGGTCCTGTCCAGGTTGGCAGGTGACTATCTCCAGCTGTGACTGGGCAGGAGCTCACCAGTTCACCAGAGTGTTAGTTATTCAGTCAGAAAACACATCTGGAATGAATTTAAAACTCACACAGAGATAGTTTTAATGCATGAATCATTCTAGATGTGCTGAAGGTATTAAGTAATGCTTTTATCTCCCAGAACATACCGGTATGTCCTCTAAGGTTTTTGGAGAAAAGGATGTGCACATTTTTGAATATGTAAATACTATTTTATATAGACTACTAAAAAAAATAAAGGGAACACAAAAACATGACATCCTACATCTGAATGAATGACATATTCGTATTAAACACTTTGTTCTTTACATAGTTGAATGTGCTGACAACAAAATCACACAAAAATTATCAATGGAAATCAAAATCATCATCTGGATATAGGGTCACACTCAAAATGAAGGTGGAAAAACACACTACAGGTTGGTGTAATGTCCTCAAGACAAGTTAAAGTGAGGCTCTGTGTGTGTGTGTGTGTGTGTGTGACCTCCATGTGCCTGTATGACCTCCCTACAAACACCTGGGCATGCTCCTGATGAGGTGGATTGTCTCCTGAGGATCTCCTCCCAGACCTGGACTAAAGCATCCCCCAACTCCTGGACAGTCTGTGATGCAACGTGTAGATTATTGTTAGCTTCAATGGTAACTTCTTTGTTACATTCTCATTGTAAGGTGCTTTGGATAAGTGTCTGCCAAATCCATAAACACACACAGTATATATACTGTATATGAACACACTGAAGACAGAACTGGGTGATGAATGCCACACAACTCCAGGCACATTTAAAAGTGGAGAGAGGCACCTAAATGTCACGTCTGAAACGTTTACATCAGTGTGGTCTACAGGCTAGACGACCTGACCACACCACCTGGTACAGGAGTCATCGTCTTGAATAGGTCTGAGTTTTTTGTGTGCATAAATGTGTATATATACCTCCTTTGCTAACAAGCAAATGCAGTGAATTAACAGTATTTGTTAACAGATGATGTAATCCAGGACATGCTACTGTGAAATATCATCTCTGCAGCCCAGACGTTGAACTGCTAGCTTAATTCAACAAGTGTCTTCAGTTTCTTTAGATCCGCTGCAACACAGACCACAGCTAGAACCTGCTAGAATGACACTTTGATTAAAAAAACAAATACCAAACATCTAATTACCCTCTGGGACTAATCAAGTATTTTTGATTTGATCAGAATGAACAGCCTCTGCCGACAACCCAAATATTCTTGAACTGCAGTCGAAGGTCACAAATTACCCATAGGCCTCATTTTGGTCACTTATGTTGCAGGTGGACAGTGGTACTGAATTAATGTAAACTAAAGGGACATCTAATGTGATGAGGTGTCTGGAAGCCCCTCACTGCTTTACTGACTAAAGCCCCAGTGAGAATGAAACGCTGATCATCTTCTCAGTGTGGTTTAATAAAGTGATGTGGTGGAATCTGGTTAGATTAGAAGAACTCAGAACCTGACCAGATCACTTTTACATCCCGACGTCTGAACTTTCTTTTCCCATAACTACAGCTGCACATTTCCACATGCAAACATCTGTTGGGCTCAGAAAATGCTGAATCGCCCAACAAGTTACTGACCCAATCACCATCCAAACTCTTAGAACACACTGAGACGATGTCTTTTCACAAACTTCAAAAATCCCAACTTTATGGACTTTGACATGCCGGTATATTTAAACCTATGTATTTATTTTACAAATTATTTTTCATTTAGGCATCAATTAATCATTAGATTAAATAAATGATTCCTGCAAATATAAAACAGACACAACATGAGAATAAAGTGATTTTTTTTATCTTCACAGCTGGTAAAAGGCACTCTGGTGAGCAGCATGACATCATATCAGAGGCACAGAGTTCAACAAATCCACTGTTGGCAAACAACAGGCTGCAAATGTGTAAAAATACTATCTGTTCAAATGAAATGTGTTCTCCTGCTCACGTGTAAAGGAGGACTGTAACATTATCTCTACTAAGAAACGATACAGAAGTGCTCTTTCCTTTACTTGAATAAAAGCCACAGCTCGATGCTCTGATAAAGATGGAGTGGACAGAATGGTGTCCTCCTGGAGAAAAGTCACATGGTTACACCGAGGTCAGAGTATGGTAGAGAGAGTAAGATAAAAACATGTTCTAAAAAAACAAGAGTCCGTTGATTTCACACTACATATTATTTTAAATCTTCAGGTTCATTAAAGTAGAGGTGAAATCCATCTGATTGGTGGCTTTTAGTCTCAGTGTCCCAGCGGGCGGTCGTCGTACGTGCTGTACCTCTTCACGTGGATTCGACGGACACGCTCGCGCAGCTCGCTTCCTCTTGTTGCTCCCTCCTCCTCTTCTTCGCTGTGAGAGCCGCAGTTGTTGAAGCTGCATCGAGTGGCCTCCAGCAGGGAGTTATCAGGGAACGGCATCCTCTCATAAAGCAACGTGTTCAGAGTCTCCTCGTAGATACGAGCATCAGGGAACTCCACCTGGAACCAGAGACATGACGGGTCAGAAAGCCTGACACTGATAGAAAACATCACAACTTTAGTCAAGGCACAGTTACGGACAATAAACTGAACCTGCTCTAAACTCAAATCAACCACTGATTTAATCATGTGGTCATGGCTGAACTACCACCTCTTGTTGTTCGTGCTGCTGTGAAGTAGTCAGAATCGACTAGATCCACTATGATAATTAGCCTATGTCAGTGTTTGTAGTCGATCTTTAAATTCGTTAAACCTTTCAGCCGACAAGGCCGCCTTAATGCACGGGCAAACCGGGGCACTGGCCAGGGGCCTACGATATCTAGGGGCCTATCATTTCAGGTAAAACAAAAAGAAAAACCCATTGTTTTACAATTTGTCAGGTTTTCTGTCAATCAGCTCGTTTAAGGCTGCTGATTGGTCCGAATTACAAGTGACCTACGTCCCCCACGTGATCCGTAAATGCCCATTGGACCATGAGCTCACCAGTCAAACAATTCAGACGATTTTGGGGCGTGTTCCTCAAGACGTAAAGAAACTTGAAAAAATGTCGGGAAAGAAATTTTAGAGCGATGCTCAGAAACGATATTTGCTCCATGAGACATTACAGAACATACCAAAGCTTACATAATTGTTTAATCAGCCAATATAATAGTTGGACAGAGTTCGTTCACGCTGGTGGGTGAGTGAAGTGAGTGAAGTGAAGTGAAGTGAAGTGAAGTGAAGTGAAGTGAAGTGAAGTGAAGTGAAGTGAAGTGAAGTGAAGTGAAGTGAAGTGAAGTGAAGTGAAGTGAAGTGAAGTGAAGTGAGAGAGAGAGAGAGGAGAGAGAGAGAGAGAGAGAGAGAGAGAGAGAGAGAGAGAGAGAGAGAGAGAGAGAGAGAGAGAGAGAGAGAGAGAGAGAGAGAGAGAGAGAGAGAGGAGAGAGAGAGAGAGAGGAGAGAGAGATTCTGAAGTCTGAGGCTGGTTCTGGAGTCTGGTTCTGGGGTCTGGTTCTGGGGTCTGGTTCTGGGGTCTGGTTCTGGGGTCTGGTTCTGGAGTCTGGGGTCTGGTTCTGGTTCTGGAGTCTGGTTCTGGAGTCTGTTTCTGGAGTCTGGTTCTGGGGTCTGGTTCTGGGGTCTGGTTCTGGGGTCTGGTTCTGGGGTCTGGTTCTGGTTCTGGAGTCTGGTTCTGGGGTCTGGTTCTGAAGTCTGGTTCTGGAGTCACATATATAGCATGTGTAGTATATGTATTGACATTGTTTATAAGGCAGAGTGCAGTAAGAGGAAGTTTTCGGGCCGTGGGGGGCCTACTGAGCCTCTCAGCCCCGGGGCCTATCGGCTAGTTAAGGTGGCCCTGTCAGCCGATTCAATATCTCCCTGGGTTGACAAACCGAGCATGTCATTTATCGGAGACGTTCCAAAATGTCTTCAAACCTTCATGAAGGTTTTCCGTTTCCTCACCCGAGTCATAGGGACTCGCTCAGTTAAACGTGTCTAAATAATGCACCAAAATGACTCGTTTGTCTCCAACTAGTCTCTGTTTAGTGTCTGGGAGTCAGAAAATGTGAGAAATGGAGACATTTTTGGAAGGGATTGGCAACCAAATTGTGAGTAAAATCAGACACAATTAATACTCTGTGACTAAACTGTAACAAGAAAATTTGCACAATAGTTGTAATTTGATTTTCATTTATTTCATTCATTTCTTTGACAGGGACATTGCTGTCCAGCACAGGTACAAATATGCAACTGATGCGACGCATTTAGAGTGTATAGCTAATTTTCAGCTCCTGTCCCTGGATGGGTTTTGCTACATAATATTATAAAATCAACAGTAAAACACCAATTTTAAAACTGGACACACAACGGTTAAAACACATCATATGCCTCACATCATTGCAGATCATGTATGAAATGACTGATGTGGATTTTGAGGTAGAACCAACACTTTTTTGACTCTGAGCGAGTAAGGGAGGTGGTCACAGAGCTGATCCTCCTACCTTGATCTGCTTTTTCTCTGTGGCGTAGACGATGGAGGTGCAGCACACCTCGGCCACCTTGCGGCCCTGACCGTAGAAGGACCAGCAGCAGATTTCGTCTCCAATCACATCTTTGATGAAGAGGACGCGGCTGTTGTGGCTGAGCGTCAGCCTGTCGAACAGCTCGATGTTCTTCAGAAGGTTGTCGTCAGAGTTACTGGTGTAGGAGTACTTGTTGTTGTTTCTGTTGTACACCAGCTTCACTACAGGCTACCAGAAAGAAAACTTATCAGGATTTTACTGGTTTAATAAATGAGTGCGTCAAAAAGCACAATAAAGGTCAAACAATTTGTCTTTAGCATGAAAACAAACATGTGCACGCACTCTTGATTTAAACACGAGGATGTTTTAAATTTGTTTGTTTTTTCTCTACAGTCAGACATGTAAAAATAAAGTAACGCGTTTAAACATATCCACATCCAGGCTGTGGGGGCAGCATCCAGGCGCTGGAGGGATTGTCCCTCTAGACCAGTGGTTCCCAACCTTTTTTCCAAGTGACCCCTATTTTACCTGTCAATTTTCTGGGCGACCCCCCCCCCCCCACACACACACACACCTCCCACTTCCAGTAAGAAATGATAAAATAGTTCAAGCACTTTTTAATATGCTTTGATTTTTTAAACAAAAATAATTACAAATAAAACTAAAAACAGCATTTTTCTAAACAGATTATTTCCTGTAAACACAGATCAGTCTTAATCTCAATTTGACACATGAAAAAAAAGTGAGCCAAATTTCGGCTACTTCAACATGTCTTTGACTTTTCTCAACAGATTATTTCCTGTAACACTAATTTAAATCCAGGCGGTTTACCAGTTACTTCACTTGCTAAGACGTGATAAGAAATCAGATGTTCATCCATCCTGACTCTGACAGGTTGAATCAGCCTTCATATCAGATGATTTCTCTCCTATAGAATCAGTTCTACTCATCACATCACACTTGAATCATCCCATTAAACCCCAAAATGTCTAAAGCTGGACTTTCTCTGACAGACTATTAGTGTCATTTGCAAAACCTAAAGCTTTTCAGAATGCTCAACAAATGTTCCTAATCTCAATTAAATTTACCTGGTTAATTAAAATAATATAAAACAAGGATTTCAATATTAATATCAGGTATTTTTGTATGTAGTTGACCATCTTCTAACACTGCAATATCCTTTGTTACAACTTAAAACTTTAGTTTATAAAGTTGTTCATTCTTTTTAGGTCTATTATCCCTGTCTGCTTCTTTCCTCAGTGACGCGCACACTCACACGCGCGCGGGCCGTCGAGGGGGGAGGAAGGGGGGTCAGGTCTGCAGCGCACTCGAACCCACAGAGAGGAGAGGGTCTGTGACTCAACTTTGCTGCGTTTTTGCAGCTTTTAGGAGGACTGACGCCTGAGTAGCCATGAAGGATTGTTTATTTATTTATTAGAAACGTCCTGGTCGTCGGTATGATCACGGAGCGGGTCAGGTTTAGCGGCGAGGAGACCAGGAGATCTCCCGGTGCCCAGTCCGTTACTGGCGATGCTGTTGAAAGTTTACTGGATCATGTAGGACTGTCCAGGTGTCTCCGCTGGAAACTTTAGTTTATCCAACAGGGAGGAGGGCTCTCTGCAGCAGCTGCATGCGTCGCTACTAGACCGGTGTGTTCATAGTAAGCTTCGCACATGCGCAGTACCGATCGGGTTTCCTGTACAGATCGCTAGTTATTTTTCATTTTTTATTAACTCAATAATTATTACAAAACTGTAAAGACTTCGTTATGTTAGACAAACATGAAATAAATGCATGTTATTTAACATTAAGGTCAGAATAAATTAATTTGGTAAGCTTTAATTAAAAAATATAATAAATACATTTTTAACCCCTCAAAGTAGAGAGGTCCTGCCGACCCCCTGAGAGGCTTTGGCGACCCCTAGTGGGGGTCGCGACCCCCAGGTTGGGAATCACTGCTCTAGACCAGCCTGGCTACGCTTTGGGGGCCCGTCAGAGAAGTGACTGGAGAGAGGACGGGCTGGGCTTCCTTGCTGTGACCCAGACCTGGGTAAGCCATGCTGTGCTCTCCATTAGTGAATTAAGTTAGTGTCACGTTGACGCTTAATATTGACATTTGCACTGCAACATGTTAATTTATTAATGCAGAAAAGTGGACTGACTGGAATACGTGAGGTAAGATATGAACTGGAGCTGGACCCTCAGAAACTGATAGAACTGAATAATTGTTGACTAATTCATTAATTAAAATGGAAAAAAATGACTGGTTAGTCGACTATCAAATATCACTGGCTGCAGTGCTATCTACAGCTGGTTGATTGAGGTAATATGGAACACCTGAGGACCTCATGACGTCAGTCTAACCTCTTTCTTTCATCTCCTCACAGGTATGCACACTTCATCTTGACCTTTGTTTTCACTGGTTCATTTCACTGAATAATGTGATGTTATTAAATCATACAGAAATTACATTTCTAGAGTTCTAGAATAGAGATGCACAGAGTGGCAGCATGTTTCAGTAGCTCTGTTAGACAACGGCTGATTTTTGTTCGGGGAATTTTTCGTCATTATTCAGATTGAAGGCGTTGCTTTGTGAGTGATTTTGTTCTGGTTTGGATGCTGCACCATTTGGAGGATTTCTGCTACAACTTTTCTACTTTTTGACCATTTTTTTGACGTGTCGTGTAACCATAGCAATGAGGGACTTGTTTAAAAGAGGGAGCAGCTAATTGACATCCCGAAAGCTCAAATAATTTCCAAACTGTGACCCAAAGTTGCTGACAAGTTAAAGAGGTGGAAATGTGGATGTAGAGTAGAGCAGGAGCTAAAGCAGAGAGAGAGGAAGAGGAAGTTTAAACCATCGCTTCCATCAGTTGGGGAATGTGAGATCTCTCAAGAAAAAGTTGGATGAGCTTGAAGCGCTGATGAGGACCTAGCCAGGATATCAGGAATGCAGCATCATACGTTTCACTGAGACGCAGCTGCAGGATCATGCCCTGACTCAAACGAGTGTCTGACTTTTAAATGGTACGATCAGACAAGAGATATGAAGAGGAGCAGAAAAAGCAAAGGTTGAGGATTAGCAGATGATGTAATCCAGGACATGATACTGTGAAATATCATCTTTGCAACCCAGATATTAAACTGCTATATTAATGCAACAACAGAGTGTCTTCAATCAGAGGTTTCTTCAGATCTTCTACAACACAGACCACTACACAAGATCCATCCTGCTCACAGCTAGAACAGCTACAATTACTTTTTGAAAAAATAATTAAATGAGTTACTTAAACGTCTAATTTCCCTCTGGGTTTAGGAAAGTATTTTTGATTTGATTAGTATTATGAACTTTTAAAAGCTGTATCTTCCTTTAGCTGATCCAAGTCAAGTGTCTTTCTGACAGAGGGGTGGTGTATCTGCCTGTACCTTAGAGGAAGTCTGGATGAGCCGCTCTTCTTCTTTACAGGAAGTGATCACAGGTATAACACAAAGAGGCTGCTCTTTCTTACCCTGCAGAGCAGAAACAGAACATTCATTAGTTATCAGACACATTACATCAACATACAGTAAATGTACTGTGAGAAATAAATAACGTCAAATAGTCAACAGGTTGAGGTAGAATTTCCTCAATAATGATTTAAAAACAACAACCATACATATACATATTTAACCAACAATCTCAAAAATTATAATTATTTTTATTGAATACATTTTTTCTTCAGTTTGTGAATAACTTGAAAGTTCTGATTCTGATGTAAAACCTTGCTAGTGTGAATTAGAGCTTAGTGATGGTGAGCTCATGGACTGACTCGTCGATGATAACTGATTAGGCAGATTATGATGGAAACTGGCTAATTCTGATCACCAGCTGATTTTTTGGTACATTCTTTGTTTTGCAGTTGTTGGTGATGATGTCACCATATTTAAAAGGAAGTCTGGCTGACTGGCCCATCTACACAACATAGCTCTGCATTTAAAATGTTTCATTTGAAAAGATGAACCAATCAACAGAACATTAAATAAAATTCCAACTTAAAATGGTGTAAAGTAAAAGTCACAGTTAAGCAATCAATCAATCAATCAATCAATCAATCACAAAACATAGAGAACCATTATAAAGTGAATGTGATTCTACTCAACAAACCCAAATTATTCCCTGTGAACTCCCAACCTGTTATCTACAGGTTGGTAGGATTTATTGAAATAGAGATAACGATAATGGCGTTCACTGCATGTCAGTTTTCCTGCTCGTGTCAACACCTGGATGAATCAGAAGCATCCAGTGAGCTCACAGCGTCGGTCATCTGAAACCCGATCGACTCAGCAGCTGAAGAACTGACAACAATCTGAAAACGTTTGAGCTGAAGATGGAGAAGCCTGCAGATGTGTTGGTTTCAGAATTCAGATGGTTTTTTTTACGGCAAAGGATTTTCAACCAAATATTGAATGTAATCATGTAGAGGACAGGATTAGATGGAGCCAGATGATTCACTCATAAATCATGTTCTCACTCTGTAGATGCTCTGAGTCCTGACTGTCACACCGTGCTTATGAAACACGTTGCTCAACACACTCATCACACAACAGGGAGCTGCAAACTGCAGAACCCGGAAATGAGGAGACACTCGGTCCAGAATGGAATTCTTGACCAGAATAAACGTGTATCCTTGGCAAGCTTTACCATTCTGTGATGAGAAATGTTTAAAAATAAAAATAAAGTCCTCAGTAGTCGGCGAATGGATAACTTTTTAGTAGAAATTAGCTCTGACTTCTCCATGACCGGCTGAGACTGTAAACAGGAAGACACAGAGCGTTCTGGGAGCACGTGTCCCCCACTCCTACAGGTTTGCATGCACTGGTGATGCGCGGGTTTTTAAATCAACCAGCGGGTCCTGCACATTTGAAAACTTCTGACCCACACAGAACTGCCCCACATCACTGTCTTTTTTTTCAACTCACCCCCGCCTCATTAAAAACACAATATAATATTGACTGAATGCCCTTTTATTTTGTGTGACCGTCTCCAAAATGTCCTTATGCAAGGTTCAAAGTTGGCACAAAGTTACCACATGTCTCTGTCACGTTTTCTTACAGATCCCAAGTGACTTTCGCACCAACCTTTCAGACTCGTTTGCAGCGGTCACGGAGCAAGAACCGGACATCTCTCAGCCTGTCATTGCAGCTGCAGCTACTCGCTGTCATTTTAACTACTTAGCAGCATGGTCCTACCGTGTGCGTGCAACACATACTGAAAAAGTTCCCCGGTCAGAGAGAATTCAAATAGGAGGAAGGAGGGTCTTCAGAATAATAACAGATGTTGTGGAACTCAACCCGTAGATCATAGTTTAGACATGAACTATCATTTAAAACATTTTTAAAAACTCTGACACATAGAAACATGCTCTGTGTTACTTTAATGAAATGAACTGAAGTAATTATGTTCTTGTTTCTAGTAACAGACCTGCAGGGTGTTCTGACAGAGCTCTACGAGGTCTTGGATGAGATAGTACTTGGCCTCAGCCAGCAGCTCTTGAACAGCCTGCCGACCTTTGGGCAGGACGATGGTGCCGTCTCGTAGGTAACACAGGATGCTGCCAAAGTGTTTGCCACTACGGTCAATCAGGATCCAACCTTCACAGAAGAAACAACTTACTCACACACATAAAACACTAGCTTTGGAGCTTGTAAGGAAAAAAAAAAACAAAAATAAATTTTGAGAGCCCAGCTACTTTAGGGGCAAAATTTCAGAGGCTGACCTTCTTTGTCGGTGAAAACCTCTTTCTTTCCGCTGAACATGGCTTTCAGCATGGAGTTTTGTCTAGTTAGCACTTGCAGCGTTGTGTAAAACAGCATCCCTCCAACGTTAAGGTGGACATACTTGTTGCCCAGACCCACAGCTCCTTGATAGCTGCAGGTCTTGGTCTTGGGACAAGCCATAAGAGGGGCTGGGGATGCAGGGTTATCCTGGCTGTGATGCTGGGGATGACAGCTGTCCCCAGACATGTCCCTTTGGAGGTAGATGACCACCCTGCAGACGGAGATACGAAGGTCCCCTGCCGTGGTGACAGCTACTGATGAGGCTGCCACAACCTCTCGCAGCTCCAGATCATTCCTGGAAAAAACACAAAGGAAACTAATTTAAGTTTCACTTGTTGTGGTTGAAAAGTGTTACGTAAATAAAACTGAGTTGAGTACTTTAATCCTTAAGGCCCTAAACTTAAGGATTCAAGCACTGCACTCACCATGATCACTCACCCTAAAGTTTAGGGTGAGTGATCATATTTGCTCACTTGCTTTAGGTTCTGAATTACATTTTGAACCTGAAACTTTCACATAAGAAGAAACTAAATAAAATAAGTTAAAAAAACCCCAACATAAATGTAAAAATTAAAAAGTACAGTACAAATGTTCAAAGAGGGTATATATATGTTAAAAAAATACAGAGGAATGAAGTACAAGTGGTTTTAAAACTTAACCAAATAGATAAATAAAATGTAAAAAATTAAAATAAAGAAACACTGAAACTTAAAAGTTAGAAATTAAACACGTTTAAAAAGTAAACCAAACAAAATAGAAAACATCAGGAAAGTATCATTTTAATAACCCTCAAAAGTTAGAGCTTTGAATGTCATTGTATTTCAGTGATCGCCCTTTAAGGGTTAAAGCACATCTTGTGTAAAATAAGGGATATTTATTTATAGACACATATTTGCCAGTTTGCCACCAAAAAATCCCATCATGTTCAGTGACTTAAAGGAGAAACTGACAAAAACTAAAACGCAGAATAACATAAGCGTGTAGTTCACTGTGAGGAGCTCCTGGGGGCTCATAAGAAGAAGACCTCCACAGCTCTAGACGCTGTTCCCAAAACTGCAGTGACTCACGCTTCTGATTAAAAAACACGCCGATAGTCAAAGTTTGACTGTATTTTATCTACGCCCTTTACCGTCAGATGTTGTCTGTTTGTGATAAATCATCCAACACATCGATAAAACCTAATATAAATGACGATGTTGCCTTTAAAACTTAAACAACAAGTTATCATCATCATTGTTGTTAGCACGTCCTGCTAACGTTAGCCAAAACAACGCCCAGTAAATAATAAAGTACTAATCAAAGCTCAGTAGCTGAACAGACACTGAAACGATAACTGAGTTTGTATTAAACAAATCTAAAATCAATGGAACGAAAACTAACACACCAATTAATGTTCCACTTTCACGAGATGCAACTTTTTCTTTACTAACTAAAGTAAAATATGGCTACATTCGATCTCAACACTGCATCTTAAACATGAAATAAGTGCTCGGACTTTGATTACTTACCAATCTCCTTGTCTTTTTATATGTTAATCGGTAGTATTAAACACAGAAAAACATAAATCTACAAGTGGTGATATTTATGTTAAAAAGTATATCCTCGGTCTCCTTAACATTTTAATGGCGAACCGCTTTTAGGTGCAATACCGCCACCTGCTGCATCGGAGTATGTCTGGGTTCACTTTATGTTTGCGTGTGTAAATATGTTTAAATAGTTAGTGTACTAGACCTCAGTTCTGCTCTATAGTCTGGTTTACCAGGCTAATGTTTTAATGCATTTTTTAAAATAATATTTAATAATACATTAAAGCCCCACTAAAACAAACAAACAAAAAATGAATAAAATTACAATAACAAAATAAATTTACTTGCTTAATAACTCAAAATATATCAAAGTAATGCACATTAAGATCATAATTTGTCCTAAAATAAATAGAACATGATAAAGCATAGCTTATTTTACCAAACTCACCATTTACTTGTCACAAGTACATTTGTAATAACAACATCAGAGTATTTTTGAATTTCAATTTGTTTCATTCTTTCTTCAATACAGTTCCATAAAATGACTCCACACATTTAAATACACATTCTATCTATCTATCTATCTATCTATCTATCTATCTATCTATCTATCTATCTATCTATCTATCTATCTATCTATCTATCTATCTATCTATCATCTATCTATCTATCTATCTATCTATCTATCTATCTATCTATCTATCTATCTATCTATCTATCTATCTATCATCTATGATCACATTGTATTTTATTGACTTTATACATGAATAATGCTGTCCTTCATTATTTTATTTTAAACTTTAATGCTTGTAATTTTATGACCAAGCTATTGATATGTCTACGCTAACCAGCATGACCTACCATCCTTATGACTTGTTTTTGTAGTAAACATAGGGTAGTTTTGTAGGTGTTACCCCACACTTTAAAACTGTCAGTTATATATGGCAGAATAAGAAAACAGTACAGTATACAGTATTTAATGTTTATTTGACTCAAGAAGTTTCTTACCGTTCCCAACACCCTGATGTTTCATGCTGCTTTGCTTTACTGTAACATGTATTATGCAAGGTTTGTGATCAAAGTTTACAACAAAATGTATTTTCAGACACTTTATAGAGATGTTATTTGTTGTTGCTGTCATATGTGCATTAATTTTATGGTTTCCAAACGAGATGATTTTACTTTTTTAAGGATAATTTATTTAAGTCAATTCGTAATTGATGTTGAACATAACCAAATCCAAAAGTTATTGCAAATTCTTCCACAGAGGTATATCCTTTTCAAATAACACTAACTATAGCTTGGGGCCCGAAACTAATCCCTGGACCCTGTTGTGTCCCAAAAGTGAATATCAAGACATTCTGACATGTAGTCATTTAGTTGCACAAATTGATTGCTGTTTATTTTACATATTCGTCTTTCTTCTGTTTGTTTATTGGTAGTATAACCTGATTTGTTCTTTGCTCCATTTTTATTGATTGTAATGATGCTATTTATGATTATGCAGTGCCAGAGAGAGCAGCTGTTGATGTTGATAATAAATAAAGATATAGATAACTCGTCTTTTTTTCATATAAAACTATAGTTAGGGTGAGATGATTCACTTATTGTGAAATTGAGTTGTTGTGAGTAAATAACTGAGTTCAGATGGTCTCAAATGATGTGGACGAAAATGTTCCAGCTGACTTGAAAATTACGTGAAAAATGTAACTTCCGTTCTCCTTCAAAGTAAAACCCCCACTAGTCAAACCGAGAAGACTTGGGGATAGCTCTTTACAACACTGCCATGGCACATTGAGAGTTACGTTCTGTATCAAGAACGAAAGGGGGGAACAGAGCAGCTGATACAACCACCTAAAGATCGCTCCATCTATGTACACAGCTTTAGCTCTGTTTGGTTGTCATGGCAGCGGCAGGAGGCGGAGCTTAGCTGCTGATTTAGCTGCCCTGCCACATCACACGACATACACTCACTTAAACGGTTTTTACAGGTAAATATGCTTTATCGTGTCAATTAAATTGTATCCACGCGTTAATAGGAGTCACATTAGACAGATAACCTGAACGTTTTATTATAGGACTAATTTTCTCTGTCTGACTGGCATTTGTGAGGCGGCTAGCGACGTAGCCACCTAGCTAACTTAAATCAGCTAGCTAAGTGTTATGACCTCAACAGGATAAGAGTCGATGACACAGGCAAGAAGTTTTACATCAACTTATGACAGCTGTGGACATCCATTCGGATGGCGTGAACGTTCTGGAGCTGAAATGAAAACACGTAGACTGTCAATGAACCCTGTATTATCTAAAGGTTTTAACTTAGAGAAACGTTTTATCAAAAAGAAAACCGATAAACAGCCTGAGTGTTTGATTATTTATTCCTGCTGTGATCAGCTACTGCTGTGAAAAAGTATTTGCCCCTTACAGATTTATTCAGTTTTTGCTGACTCGGTCGGCACACTTAAATGTTTCAGATCAGCAAACAAATTTCAGTATCAAAGAAAACCTGAGTCATTATGAAATATAGTTTTCAAATATGATTTTGATCATTAAAAGAAAATATCAATCGTAGCCCGACGTGAAAAAGGTAATTAACCTTTTTGATAAATCATAAATCAATAGTGATTAACCACATTATTTGGAAAGCTGAGTTCAGTTTATTCAGCCACACCCAGGCATGATCACTGCCACACCTGCAGAATTAAGAAATCACTTCAATAGAACTTATATGACAACATGAAGGAGACTAAAAGATCTCAAGAAGCAACACATCATAAATAAATTCAAGAACAAAAGAACCCACAACAACCTTTAAAGCACCGCAGGTCTCATTTGGTTGTTGAAATCAAAATTTTAAAACTGCTTTATATTTACTCAGGTTATTTTTGTCTGACACTGAAATTTGTTTGCTGATCGGAAACATTTAAAGGTAGCAAGTCAGCAAAAACATAATAAATCGGGTAAGTACTTTTCACAGCACTGTATGGTCTGTGATCAGAGTTATTATCAACATAAAAGGGATACAGCTACTAAAACTAGGATATTTGCTTATTCTAAGGTGATAAAAATGTTCAAAAGTTTTGATGGATTTGATTTTTTCATAATTTTTTACCAAAAATCTCCATTTAAAATGTTCTTTGTTGTTATTAATTGAAAACTATTTTCCTCTCAGATTTGTCTCTGGGTTTCACTTCATTCTAGTTTCTTTAAGCAGTAACAATTGTATGGTAATACAATGAGACCAATGGCACACACAGTTGGGATTCAGTTGAATGTCAGTGAGATGAGTGTATGTTATGGAGCAGCACTGTTTTCCTACAGACTGTCTGATATTTGTAACCTAATTCCCACCTGTCTCGTTTGTGACAGGCCCTTTGGCCATGGCTAAAGACCCACTAGCCGAGGCAGGGTTTTATTTTGATGACTTGAACAAGCTGCGTGTGCTAGAGCCTGATGTTGGACAGAAGACCTCGGAGCTTAAAGAAGAGTGCAAGGACTTTGTGGACAGTAAGCATGCAGTCTTTTGTTAAATCTGTGAAGTTTTATCAGTTTTTCCTTTAACATCATCAGACTCAACACTGTGGACAAATTTGTCTCTTACATTGCAGAAATTGGACAGTTTCAGGAGATAGTAGGTGGCCTAATCGGGTTGGTGGATGAACTGGCAAAAGAAGCAGAGACAGAAAAGATGAAGGTAATTCTGACATAGAAGGCAGCTTTTATAGTTATATGTTCTAATATTATGTCTGCAAGGCTGTAGATTCTGTCTCAGTGGTCCCAGGTGTGTACTAATCGTCTTTTAGAACTTACTGCCCATCATCTTGTGCCCTTCAGGCGATTGGAGCCAGAAACTTGTTGAAGTCTGTGGCAAAGCAAAGAGAGGCCCAACAGCAGCAACTTCAGGCTCTTATAGCTGAGAAAAAGATGCAGCTCGAGAGGTAAAATGGAGCCAGACTGGTTAACATTTCTCCTTCAGGGACAGTTTATCAACAGACACTACGACCTATTATGTGTCTCTGTTGGAAAGGCTTATGATACCAGAAATAAGCAAACTTGTGATTAAAAAGTTAATAAGATGTGAAAATTGCAATCAATCATATTTTTTTTGTACTCTGACCTACAGATATGCATTATTTAATGAGAGAAGCTGAATTTAGATGTTTTGAAAACTAAAAATATATTGGGTTCATATCATCTGCAGTGAAAATGGATCAAAGTAAATAAAAGGATGTGCTTCTTGATTTGGGCTTGGACTTAAATCAGAGGCTGCAGAGGATCGGAGGAGTTTAATTGCTCAAAAGATTTTTGATTTGAAGCACGACTGGTGGTGTTCCAACAAACTCCCAACTTTTACCATTCTCAGGTTGTAATGGTTGCTTCAGCTAGAAGCATGTGTTAACGTGAGCTGTTGTGTTTCAGATATCGGATCGAGTATGAAGCCCTGTCTAAAGTGGAATCTGAACAGAATGAGTTCATTGACCAGTTTAGTCTGCAGAAGTGAGGACATGACTGCAGACTGATGCATTCAGCTTCTCAGAGTGCCTTCCATTTTAGACTCACTCCTGCTGCCGCTTCTTCTTCTGAAACACGTGAAAAGCTTCAGTGACATCAGGAAACATGTAAAACCTCAGAGAGCATCTAAAACATCATCAGGAAGCGCCTACACCTTGTTTTTATGGTGCTGTTCTCAGACCTGTGTGTGTTTCTGCCACATCGCAGCAGCTAGGATTGTCACCACGCTGAAAGCATCAATGTTTCTGCATCAAGGACCAACTCAGAAAGGTGGATCTATTTATACAAAGCAGAATTATTTATACTATTTATACTGAAATCAGTCTGTATATTTAGTTTTGTAACCTTTTCTATTGAAAAGAATTCTGCATGTGCATGCAATTGTAAAAAGTTTTCAAAATAAAAGTACCCAAATTGGTTTTTATTCCATTGTTGTATTAAGGCCAGTACAAACATTTACTCATCTTTGTCTGCTGTTACCTTCAGACATGCATTAATACAAGCTTATTTACTTTGATCACTATCAGAACAAATGTTTTACTTGAGTACTTGGTATTGAATAAATATTTTTCTTATGACGATGTTGAAGGTGGGTGAGTAAATCCCATATGTATGTTTGGTTTCAGTAAAGATTCCTTCACACTTATGATTTCTGGTGTTTTATTTTTCACACACAGAACGAAAAGTCTTCAGTCCAAACCTAAAGCCTGTTTACTCCTCAGACATGTTTCTGTACTGGTAACACACGGTTGACCTCCAGTGCTTCACTCTGGATTAGTGAAAGTCTGAACCTGAAGCAACACAACTTAAAAATGCAGCCGTTAACATCTGATGTAGAGGTAAAAATAACTAACATGGTCCGAAGAGCATCAGAAATCCTGGAGCATTCATTTCCCATAATGCCACAAGGCTGCAGCTTCTCCAAGTAAAACCATACATACTGGTTTTATTTATAGAGCACTTTAAACACCCACAAGACCACAGTGCTGTGCAACAAATACATAAAACAACAGTCACAGAACACAATAAAAGCCTAACGGTAAAATCACAAACTAAAGCAGTCCTTCAATAAAATAAAATGGAAATACTTTTTAAAAATTAAAATGAAAGGTTCATGGCAGAAATCATATTTTACATTACTTGCTGCAAATATTTCATGAAGCAACAGCCCATTTGACTCCGGGGTTTTTGTCACTTATGAATCCACAACAATAAAAACCGACAGCCTAAATCCTGACTTCCATCAGACGCAGCGATGTAAAACACCATCCATCCAGCCTGGTGGAGCTCACTTCTTGGTATACTGTCAATCAAAGCAACAGTCAAAAGACGGCATGGTACTACATAAAAAAACAGAACTCTGCTGTGTCATCCTTACCTTCTCTAGAATCCAGTCTGCATCAGTGATGGCCCTCTGAATGATCACCTGAATCCTCTCTGGGTCGTCTTCATCTGAGTGGCTGTTGAAACCCTGGAAACAGAAAAGGTGGTGGGTTTTATTCCACCTGCAAAAACAACTTTAGAGTTTGAGAAAAGTACATGAGATGAGTTGGTAGATACACAGCACTTCTATATAACTTACATGGTCTTTAAAAAGAATTAAACCACAAAGCATTTTACACAAGTCACATCTCTCTCTCACACACACACACACCTCTGATTCACAGGTTGGGGCTACACGAGACACAGTATTATGTCCAAATACACTGCAAACAAAAACATGTTAACCGATTATTAAATTGTGTCTTGGTTTGTGGTTGGTTGTCTCTGGTGACCTGTCCAGGTGTAACCCCGCCTCCTGCACAATGACTGAGCCCCCAGTCACCCTGAACAAGAGAAGGGTTAAAAAACTGAATAATCTAAACCAAATCACTTCATTATTTCAAAAGGGAAATTAGCTCATTTATGCAGCACGGCATTAAAACCAGAACAACTAAATCACTTTGAAAAGTTAAGCCTTGAATCTGAAAAAAAAAAAAGATCCTCAAAACAAAACAGAGCTACTGAAACAAGCTGCCACTCGGTGCTGTGCTGTTCTACGATCCACATCGAATCTCCTTGTCCTATTGCTGTTTAATCACTGTCAGCAGCTGAGTCCCATTCAAATGTCTTTCTTGTAAAAAGCGTAGGTGGCATGACGCCCAATGTCACCTGCTGAAACATGTGCTTCATTTATCAGTGCTTGTGATGACCTCACCTGTCTGATGGCATGGCGATAGTGCTGCTGCATGGCTGTGGAGGGTAACACCCTGCAGCATCTCAGCAGGTACCGATAGAGCTGCACTGGTGTCTGGACCAACTCTGCTCCAACTAAAGGCGGCATATTTCTTCCTCCTAAATGTAAAAAAAATTAAAAAGCTGACGATGAACAGTCAGGTCTGGATTTGTGCCACAGGCTGATAAAAGTATAACAAGGATCCACATCAGTGACCATAGCAGCGTGTTTGTTTCATCACACAGTCACCTGAACCAACGCCTTTTTCTGGGTGAAAATCTGATTCCCTGCAGCTGATTTTTCAGTCACTTACATTTAATTAGTTCCGTTCCTGTAGATTTGTTCTTTGCTTAGCCTTATTTTGCTGTGAATTTTATATTTGGAAGCAGTTTTCTGAGCTTTGTCTCTTAATGTTTCCCTTTTTAGCCTGTCCTGCCACTCTGTGCTGAATCACCCGCCTAAAGATATTTTGTTTATAGTTTAGCTGACAGCTCTGTTAAAACAAATCCAGTCAATCAACCAGCAGCTCAACAAGCTCTCACCATCACTTCATTCAGATTCTTTTTAATGTGTTTCTTACATATACTTTGAAAAGTCTTAGAAGTTATTGCCATTTTATTCTTTACTTAGCTATTATTTTTGGTTCTTGCTTAGTTTTCTTTGAGATCTCAATGTATTATTTAACCTTGTTAGACATTTTTTTTTAAAGTACATGGGTTTATAGTACACGTGCACAAAATCATAAATGTACAACTAGGAACGTACTCGTCCACATTCAATCAATATTGTATTTTGAAAATATTTTTTATATAAATGTTTTCAAACGCAATGAAATCAAAGTATAATTGGATATAAAGATCAGTTTAATAAAATCACAACTTGTCTTTAAGACCACTGACACAAACAGAAGTGTTTTCCGTGTCGACCTAACAGGAGTTGTGTTGTTATTTTTAGTAGTTTCCTCCTGTTGTTCTGCGTTGTGTGAACTCATCAGCTAACTGTGAAGGTTAGCTTATTTTAACGAGAGCCAGCTTATTATCAGGAAACAAACATAAACTTACTGTATTTGGAGCTGAAGATTCTCAGCAGAAGACCTACATATTCACCTGAAAGTCACCAACTAAACGCCTCTAAACTCCCAGTCCAGCTTCACGCGCTACTTCTTCTTCTACGGTTAAAAATACGGCAGTTTGTTTGGCAGGGGGCGACATAGTAAACTATGTCGCCCCCTGCTGACCATTCTATAGAATCGTGTTTCACATTCATTTTATGAACTTTATCAAAAGACTTGCCTTTTGTTGAAGAAATACGTTCATGTTTAAAGTAAAATTAAAATAAATTATATTATGTTCGGTTTTCCTGATAATATTCCCATAGAGACCTCTAATTCTGATTAGTATTTATGACTTTTTTATTCACCAATGTACATTTTCCAACAAAAAAACTTTCTTTGAATTTTAAGGCAGATTTTAAATCTAAATCATTTTCTTTAAATCATTGCTGACCCAATAAATCACAAAGCTAAGAAGACAATCTATTTTGAAACAAACTGCTATTTTTGTAATGTTTTCTGTTTATTTGCTTTTTTGTGTAATTGTTTCTTTAACTTCCTCTTAGTAAAAAATGACTGGTTATATAATATTTATGAAGTCTCTCTCAGTCAACTTTTTCTGAAAGGCTTATAAAGAGATTAATGTGCCAGCAAATGCAATATAAAAAAATAAGAGTTTCAGATAATATGAAATGTATAATAAATTTAAATGAGTATTTGAACTTTTTGATATACTTGTGTATCTGTCATTATGCCTTATTCAATCTGAGACACTTTAAATGTCTTTTTTTAGTTCTTAGAAATGTTTATTTATGTATGAGTTTCTCTTAATTGTTTATCTAATACTTCCTCTGACATGATTTAGTTGTTTCTGATATTTTGTTTTCATTTGTTTATTTCCACATTTGATATTTACATTTGTGGTGTCAGATGTTAATTCATTTTTTTAAATTTTAGGTGAGTCCTTTTGAAAATTTAGATCACTTTTCTCATAATTAATATGCAATGTTCCTATAATAACAATGTTTGTGATCTAAATGTTAAATGTACTAATCTTAAACTAATTACTGAGTAGGAACTTTTACATTTCAGGTATTTCCAGGCACAAAAACATTTCATTTGATGTTTCGGGTAAAGTAAAGTCACTGTGTGAGATCAGAGTTTATTGTTAGATCAGTCAGTTTACACACCTCTACAGTACTTTTACAGTTGCATGTTAGAATGTTTTCATGTTCTGTCACAACATTACAACTTACTGCAGTCTCCTAATTCACTCTCATTGCCCCAGAACACTGCAGAATTTCTTTAAAAAAACAATACAGAGTGAGACCAGGAGGATTCCAGGTGTCTGAAGCTACAAAAAAGTAACAAAACCTCAGTCTGTCAGGTGGAGTGGTGGTGTGAGGACCCACAATCAGCAGGAGATGGTGTATGAAGTCAAAAGGGGATTTATTATATAAAATAGGGATGCACCGATACCGATATCAGGCCGATACCGATACCATGTACTTGTACTTTTGTTAAAGTTAACTGATACCAGGAACCGATACCAGTATCAGTAACAGCCCGATACGGATACTGGTACCATATACTACTTGTTAAAGTTAACCAAAAAATAGAAGAAAATAGAACCTGTCTTCCAATTCATTGCATTTTTTGTGCGGTAGAAGTATCGGTACTCTGTATCGGCAAGTACTCAGATTCAAGTATCGGTATCGAATCAGTTTGAAAAAAAGTGGTATCGTGCATCCCTAATATAAAACAAAGTCCAAAGATTTCAAAACACAAAAGCTAGATTAAAGGACAAAAACAAGGAGCACAGGAGATGACTAGACTGGGGTAAACTAAAGCAGATGCAACAACAAGGAGGCCCAATATTCACACTGCAGCCTACGGTCCTCTAAGAAGTGCACTTAGAATTATGGGTAATACCCTTTGCCAAAGTCCGCACTGATGCAGACTTCGGCAGAGTGTATAGCGAGGGTGGAAAAGGGGGCGGGGACAAGGTCCTGATCCTCCACTCTAGAGAATCAGGACACCCTACGCATACCTCCACGGGAACACGCAGTTGAGGGGCACAAGGGTGGACGTGCAAGTATTGGAACAGGGCCTTTATACACAGAGAGAGTGATCAGGAAACACAAGGGGCAGGTGGTGTAATTAGTAACATAAGAAACACCTGTGCAGACTAACGAGGAGACACAGGACCACACAGGAGAAATGACCCAAGAAGATAAACAGACTAATACATGAACATAAACACAAGGGAACTCGAGGCATGAGAACAAACAGGAACACAGGGAGAGGAACAAAATCAGAACTAAACACAGAGAGCAAACCTAACACAGAGCTAAACACGAACAAAGGAGGCAAAAACCAAAACACAGGGGGGCTGGGGACGTGACACAGTCCTGCTTATCTTCCTGTGACTTTTCACTTAAGTTCTTAATTTTTTATTTTATTTCTAACAGCAGATCCCTATAAAAGCCTCAAAGTGAAATATTAATAAACACGTTATTAGAACATAAAAAAGTTAAAATACCATAAATTGGAACCAATTTCCAGTTAAAAGGATTTCTCTTTGGTCCTCTTAAGCCAAGCATACACTGTGCAACTTTTGCACCGATTTCTCACTCTGTGACTATTTTCATACTTGTGCCGAGTTTCAGCATGTCGTGCGTTGTTGTACAGGGGGTAGCGAGAAGCGATTTTACACCTCACCAGGAGCTCCTGATCAGCCATCGTACGCTCGCTGGAAAATCAAACGTGTTTGATATTCTCGTAGCTCCTCGTGGCTCCTCCTCGAGGAGGTCCGAGAATTTCTTACATTACGCACGCGCCAACCTGAAAGTAGTAGTAGAAGAAGAAAGAGATGAAGAAGCAGAAGAAGACAAATGTCTCCTCACTTCCGGTTTCTTCTTCTTCGTCTGCTTTTCTGCTTCTTCTTCTCGTCCGAATTTCCGCATTCAAAGGCCTGACGTGTCATGTAGCACGTAGAGTGTGAGCAGCGATTAAACCCTGCAATGTAATCGTACAGTTTGCACAGGCGCTCGCAGCCATGATTGAAAATATCGCACAGTGTATGCCCGGCTTTAGTGATATAGCACAGACTCATAGATGTCATTCTATAATAAACATGACACATGATAGCACCAAACATGAACAACACTGAAAAACACAGAACAAAGATTTCTATAAACACTACAGCTCTTTATAAAACTATCATGTTCTTATACAGTTGTTATTGAAATTACAGGAAATTACAGTCAGATTTCAGGTTGTTTTACTGAGGTACAAACACTGCATAGTATTATAATTCATAGCTACAGTTCCCCCATGTTAGAAACTAACTCAGCTTTGGTTTTAAGTTAAAGAGCGTGCCGACTTTGGTTCTCCAATAAAAAAAATCTCAATAATCTGAAATAAAAAACAAACTGCTTTCATCCAGAACACAAATAATGAATGTTTTATTCCTGGAAAGGTTTGTTTAACCCTTTGATGCACCTTTAAAATACTAGAGTTAAAGTCCATTTGCACATTATTGTGCTCATGAAAAATCAAGCTATAAAAATGTATAAATTATTATTTTATCCTTTAAAGCAGCACCAGCTCTAATCATATTAAAAATTATGTTTTAACCCCTAAACTGTCAAGTTTTTTCATGATGCAGGTTTTATTTACGCGTGTCATATTTGATCAAATACTCAGATTAAGGGTCACATTCATGTGCTCACATAAAAACAAGCATTAAAAATGTCATCACTTTGTAAAATCTGCTCCCTATGGATAAAAGCTGGTATTTTCTCCATTTGCCATATTTGGTAAAATGAGAGGAGGGAAATCCTTCAGAGCTCAAACTGAAAGCCACACGCCTCAAATGTGGTGGAGAAATGAGAAGGTGCAGGTTTTGTACTTTTCATTTGAGAAGGAGTTAAAGTTTGTGATTTCATCGGGTTTCTATGGACACATTTCTGTGCTTAGAGATATTAACGCTTGTATTTTAGATTACATTTGTTTACAAGATGCTAAAAATAAAATGAAAAAGCAGGGAAAAATTGAGAAAAGTCAAAAATGCAATACTTTACACAACTTATTTAAAACATATATGAAAAAATGATGAGAAATGCTAAAAATCTGAACATAAAAAGGTGCTTGGGTGCATCAAAGGGTAAAACTTAGGAGGCACTTCACACCTGTGTACAGTTTGTTTCTGGCTTCGAGGGTGAAACACCTATTCGCGTTTGTATTTTTCTAGAAGGCACTTTGTGTGACCTCCCTATAGAAATGCTGAATGTGGCTTTGTGGACCCAACAAGTCGACATGAGGTAAAACAGAATGTGTTGAATTATGACATCACACTAACAGTAACCTGGTGGAGGAGCAGAGTCAAGACGCGTGTTCTGTAGCAGCACTATATGACAAATCCCTACAGAGTGCAGAGAAGAGGTCCTCTGAGCGGCGTGGGGCTTATCTTTCAGACTTGACCTTGTAGCGAAGGACCAGATAGGTGGCCAGGCGTAGGATGATAAAGAAAACACCCAGAGAAATGAAATCGATGTGGAGCTTAGCGTCTTCCACATCCAACAGCTGCAGAACCTCTTCAGGCTGCTGGAACTTACACACCTTTCCTGGACACTCCAGCTCTGAGCGGTTCATCCCGTAGATCGACAGGATCACACCTTCAAAACTGTACCTGTAAAACAGACGTCCATCTTCATTCTGACTGACAGTTCACATGATGTTATCATTTCTGAAGGTCTTTAAGGGTTAATGATAAACTCTCATGGCTGTTCGCCACACGACCTAATAAAAGAGGACTAGAAAATTGAAAAGCAGCCCTGAGAGTCGTGAGGAGTGAGCTGAGGTGTTGATGCTCTTTAAATATTAACCACAATCAGCCCTAATCAAATACTATGTTCTGGAGTGTCCAAACCTTTCAAAATAAAAGCCAAAATCTCCAAGGCATAAGTTCTTTCAAATCACAAAAATGAGTTTTTAAAAATGTGTTTTGGTAGGAAGAGATCTGTAAGTCTTTAGATAAGACATAAAAAAGAGTCCCTGTATTTTACGGGGCTTTTATTCTCTAGCTTTTTTTGGTCTTGAAAATACATTTGATTCCATCATCAGCAACAAGAACAGAATGATTATGATTGGTGCTCGCAAGTCTGCTGTTTAGAGTGTGTGGATCTAAAGTATTTGTTTTGTATTAACCAGGTTTTTAGATTAACTTAATAAAAATAGAACCAGAACTGACGTTCACTAAAAGGCAGACTTGTGAGCACCATTCATAAAACCTTGACCCATATCCTGTTCTTGTTGCTGATAACTCAAATTTATTTTCAAGACCAAAACATAATGTCTTATATCTGGAATGATTTATAGGTCACTTTTGACAAAAACAAAACAAAAGAAGTTCCTTCTTGGAGATTTTGGCCATTATCTTGAAAAGTTTGGACACAAATGAACGACTCCATTTAATGTGGTGATCCCTGTGAGACAAACGTGTCTCGTTGTGTACTGGTTTTGTTAATAACAATAATAACAATAGATCATTTATTGATCCTCTTGAGGAAAGTATTTCTCTGTATTGGATCCATCACTGAGGAGCAGTGGGCTGACATTTGGTTGGTCCCCAGGGGGCAAGTTTAGGGTTCAGTTTCTTGCCCCTGGCATGTGCTCTGCTGGAACTGGGGATTGATCCGCTCACCTTCTGATCAGCAAACCAATCTTCCTTACCTGCTTATCCAGTTATTGTGTGCTATTCAGATTCTCAAACACACCTGACATAGGACACATAGGAGCTCCACTGCAGGTAGTTGGGAATTGTGTCAAAGTTCACAAAGAATCCAGAAAAAAGCAGCACAGGGATAGCTGTGACGGGTCCAATAAACGTCGCTACCTGTGGAACAGAGCAGATGACACAATCTGTTGTTCGTGGAGAGCACGAGACAAGAAGTCCTACAGTGTGCTGAACATAGACAAACTGACAGCACCTGGAGGGACGTGGAAGCAGCGCCAACCAGCAGGCCCAGGGACTGGGCTACCAGGGCCGTACAGATGGACAGGGCGATGAAGAGCAGGTAGCGGGGGGCCTCAGGGGGCTGCTCTGTCATCCAGTACACGATGCTGCAGTACATGATGGGGCAGATCACCTACAACAACAAGCTACAGGTGAAGCTTTACCAAGACCACCTACGTAGACCAGTGATTCCCAACTGGTGGGTCACCATCCAAAAGTTGGTGTCAGCCCTGTGCCTGGGTTTAAAAATATTAAGACAACGAGAGGAATGTGATTCATTCACATTTCTTAACAGTAGGTGGCGATAACATAATAGGCCCATTTCCACTGTCAGAACTTCAGGGTAATTTTACTGGAACTTTGAGGCGCGTGACTGTTTCCATTGATGCGGGACATTTCAAGAGGGCTGTCTTCAGGGACATTTCAGGGACCAACGGAGTCCCTGATCAGGGGCAGGTACTCGGATCGGCCCGATAGACTTGCGGAGTGGGAAATGTGGTTAACTCGTGCTGATTGGTTGTGGGATGAAGGAAAATAATGAAAGCAGACCGCGCCGAGATAAATTACCTGTGTGTTGTTGTCGGAGCTTGCAAAATGACCGTTTCTTTGAGGTTGGATTAGTTTGTCATCTAGTATACTCATCCTTCTGTTCAGCACTCCCATCACTATGGATAAAAACAACGAAATACGCCGCAACCATCGCTTCTTTGTCCATTGTTGATCTATTTATTATTCTCCACTTCCTTGTCTGTTGGCCCGTCACGCTTGTCAGTGATGTTGATGCTGACGTCTTACAAAAGTTCCGGAAAGGTGGGGGCTGTAATGGAAACACAAGCGCTGAGCAGAGTGAGCCAGCTGATTGTCCCGGTCAATTTCGCCCTCTAGGATTTACCCTGAAGCTCCGATAGTGGAAACATGGCTATTGCTATTTGACATCAGCTGTTTTACATTATAGAAAAAGAGCTGTTGAATTTATTATGTTAATGACAAAAATCAGCTGTGGCTCAGACTAGATGAGACACGTTTATTGGGATGTTTGGAGAGTCAGTGAGGATTCTCAGCTAAAGCTACATAATTTTAGATTTTTGTCTAATACTTCTCAATTCATTTTTCATGTATTTCACAGTCTGTTAAAAATACGTTAATGAAATGTTCTGATAGTTCTGCCAGCCTCTGATTAATATTTGATAAAACTGAATATTTTTAATAGGAGGTTTTAATTATCAGTCAGTGGGCTCTTACCCAGGGCTACATGTTTAGAGTATTTTTGAATCTATTTATCAGTAGTTAGATTTTTATTTCATGTTTGTACATGTTTTGGGAGGAGCCGTGTTACGTTGGACTGAAAAATTGCTATCCTGCTGAAATCCTCCACATTGGGCCTTTAATATAGAACCTGTACATTTAGGGTTCCTGCATCTGTCTACAAGATGTAATGAAATGCAACAATGATCTGCTTCAAGAGCTTAAACCCAAATGAGTTTTCAAGTACTGTATGTCTAACTGGCAGTGGACAGAACATTCAGTGTTAGTGGCCCATTTTTCACCCGTTAAGAAAACAACAAGGGCGACCAGGGAGAGCCCTCCACCTGGACAGAGGTCCACACTGAGCTGCTCACACTGAAAGCACCTGCCCTGTCTGGAAGTGGTCCGGCCTGAACTGGGCATCACGCATCTTAATCCCCAGTGGGCCTGGTCTGGACCGGACCGGTAGCGATCTGAGCTGAGCTTCCTGTTGTTGCCAGCTTTACAAAAATCCTGCGCCCTCTGCTGTTGTGGTCGTGTAATGACCCAAAACAACTAGACCCCGATTATAAGACGACACCACATTTTTACATTATTTTCAACGAAAAAAACGTGTCATATTTGGGACAATACGGTAGGCTAATTGCATTCTTGTTTAGGGTGCAGCTACACACAAAAGTCTAGACTGACCCAGGTCTTAGTTCCCACAGTCAAAGTTAAAGCTGACATGTGGAGCATTTTTCTATGTATCAAAGTTTTATAAATGTTTTAAATGATATTTCGGGTCTAAACTATGATCTATGGGTAGAGTTCCACAATATCTGTCATTCGGATGAAGACCCTCCTTCCTCCTATAGACCCCTTTGATTTCTCTCTGACCGGCAACCTTTTTCAGCCAATAGAATTCAAACTTCCACATTGTCGGCTGTCAGTCAACGTGCACGCACTTCGTACAAACCTGTAGAGGTGGGGGCCGCATGCGCCCAGGATGCCGGTCTCAGCCGGTCATGGAGAAGTCAGAGCTAATTCAGAGCCACAATGAATGATTTATGACTGGAGACGAAGTGATGCACCATGTGCAGGTGGGGCTATAGAAAGTGGGAGGGGGGTAGAATGGATGTTTTGAGATGGGCCGATTTAAAAAAAAAGCTCTCTTGCTGAAATGCTCCACATATCACCGATGTGTTTTTAGGTTGTTCTGTTAGATGTTCCTATGGTTTCTGAAGCAGAATTCCAGCATTTAATAGGTTTTTAAGACTTTTCTAGACCTGAAAACCCTGACATGCTGATGCTGTCAGTCAACTTCTGGACCAGATCCTGACTGATGGTCGCTCCTTCTTCATCGATATTTTGATTTTGTCAAAATGTGTGAGTTTTTGTTTGTCCACCTTCTCTTGAGGATTGACTACAAGTTCTCAATGGGATTTAGGTCTGGGGAGTTTCCTGGACTTCAACTCATCATATTGATGTTTTGTTTCTCGTGTCGCTCAGTTCTGACCTCAACCTTCTGGTACGGTACTCCATCATCACCAAACTGTTGTTGGATGGTTAGAGGAGTTCCTGGGAGGATATTTAAGTCCCATTATTTATTCATGTCTGTCTTCTGAGGATAAACTGTGAGTGAGTCTACTACCTTGGTTGAGAAGCAACCAAATGCCTGAATAATCTCTGGATGCTTTACTGTTAGCAGGACACAGGACTGATGGGAGCACTCACATTTCCTTCACAAGACAAGGCCTCAAACAATCAGAAAGGAGATTCATCAAAGTAAATGACTTTCCTCCAGTCCTCAGCAGTCCAAACCCTGGATCTTTATCAGAACATCAGGATGTCCCTGATAGTTTTATTGGAGAGAAGTGGCTTCTTTGCTGCCCTTCTTGGCACCAGGACATCACTGAGGTACAGATGGTCTCACACCTGATGCTGGTGGTGTCACAATCCCACAGGTGGATTTTCTTTAACAGTTCCTGGTGCTGCTTGACCTTCTTGGCCATCCTGAAGTCGTCCTCACAAATGCAGTGAAAATGTTTTGGGTTTTTTGGGAATGAAGATAATTTTTGTGTCAAAGATAAACTTTGTGATTAATTTGAATCCATCTGCTTGTTTCAGAACTTTCCAAAGTTAACTCACATCATAAAAGCAGATGCAGCCATTGTTTATTGAAATTTCTAAAATGGTTTAACTCAGTTTTAGAAGCTTATCAGGATTTTAGTGAGTCAGCTCACCTGAAATGGGATGTCAGCCATGGTTTTGGCCAGGTAGTAAGCTTTCAGGCTGTACCAGTAGTTAAGGTGCTCCCTCAGGAACACAGACATCTCCAGAGGAACTGTTAGATCACATGTTTACACATAAATCTACATCAGCTCAGGCAAGATGCAATGCTGAAATTTGACTTGGCTTGTTATCACAGAAGTTTGACAAAAAGAATGTATTGTCTTCAGAATGATACTCACAGGTTAGCACAGTCGGCATGAGTGCTCCAAACATGATGAACAGCATAGAGAAGAAGAGAAATCCAGTGTTGTTAAAAACCTTGCTGGCATCATTCCCAATGTTTAAATAGAGCAAGCCTATTATGATCCCAATGGAGATGTGGCACATCAGTCTGAGGTGGGTCAATACCTGAACAAGAGGATCAGATGAATTAAACATCTGATCGTTTCAGATGAAGTGCTCTGATCTTTGGGATTTGTTGTCACCAACCTGATCTCGACATATAGTTATGAATGTTCTCTTGAAGAGGATGCAGAACTGTGTGAGTGTACTTGTGGCAAAGGTACGGCTCTCTATATGCTCAGAATTCTGAAAAACATGGAAGTTCATTTTACATACTCATCTCAACACTGCTTGATTCTGAAGCACAAACAAAATGTATAATATGAAAATTCATCAAGGGAATGAAATCTTTTTCAGTGTAGCAGAGACCAGACTTGTTTGATACAGCTGCTCTTCTTGTTCCTTCAGATGCAGATGATTATATTTGACTGAGTGGTTGGTCTTTTTTGGGGGGGGGAAATACTTTTTAAATTATCATCAGAGGTCAGGCTACACAGTGTGTTGTATGTGTTGATGTTCTGGTGTACTAATGCTCACTTTGTTTTGTAGTTTTTTCATTTGGATTTAGGTGGTATTTAAGTGGTGCTTAATGTAGGTGTTCAGTTGTCTTTCCATTCATTTGCAAAACACGTATTCCTTTATTCTTATCCAAACGTAAAAGTAATATTAGAGGACAGCAGCGACTGCAGCTCCTCATCACGCAATGACAAGCTGCACTGGTAATACCTCGCCAACTCATGATGGCAATTGTGAACATTTAAAGAGCATATTTTAAGTTAGACACTCCCTTTAACAAATGTTTAGATAAATATAATAGAAACACTTTCTGAAAAATTTTTTACACAAATTCAGCTTATTTAGGCTCTTGGATTCGTTTTTATGAGAATTGTCAATTTTTTCACCAAACCGGAAGTGACGACAGTTCAGGGAGACCGTTCGTTCTCTATATAGAAAACTGATCCACTGATCACTGCTTGTGACGAGCAAAACAAACCCCTAGAGTGCCGTTATTTTATTACTTTATTACTATAGTGAGAAGTTATTTTATTAAGATAAAAAAAAAAAAAAAGATAAAAACAATCAGTCCTGTAAGGCTGTACCCTGTCGGACCAGCTGTAGACCGTGACCCACCTCCTCACTCGGGTCTGGATAAAATACCAGCGTTTAGCACCAGGTTTGATCATCAGAGCTCCAAACATTGAGCTGCGTTCAGGTAGATTGTTAAGAAATGAAAGATTTTATAAAAAGTTTCACAGGATGCAGCTAAACGGTTCGAGGCTGACCGAAACAGTGTCGGGTCAGGCTGGAAACCCCGCCGGGAATCCCCTCTTGGGAGCCGCTGAGAACGGGAAGCCCCTCTGGAGAGCATCGCCGCATGGATTTACTGTACCCCGCCAGCCAGGTGAGGGTCAGACACCTGAAGGAAATGCTCTCATGAAATCGTGGACCTGTACCGGATTACGACCCACCACGAACCGTACCAAACCTGCCATGGAAACGAGACTCAAGTCTCCCCGTTAGCTCCTGTTAGCTGCTGCGTGCTAACAGCGGTTCCGGTGAATGGATCGAAGTAACGGCGCCTGTTTAGAGTCACACTGAATGTTTTTCGTCGGTATGTGGGACTCCATCACATCCAGTCCTGGACTAGACCAGGACCGCCGGGGTTTTTCGTCTCCAAACAGAAGTCACCGTACCGGTAAGGAAGCCGTCCCGTTGTTGACTCAGTGTCCTGACAGACTGGTGATTGGCATTCATAAACATAATAATTTAGCATTTTTTATTAAAATGAATTCACACCGACTCGATTAAAGAGCGCTCAAACCTAAAACTAACAACTCATGGCCGACAGCGAGCAGGCAGCTGGCAGACTAGAGCGGTGCCAGTCTGAGATGTTAAAGTAGTTTAGCTTTAAAAAATCTACACAATGATTAAAACAAGCATCTGTTACACAAACTCCACACAACAAAGGGCTCAAATGATCAGATTTATGGGATTATTGATCGTACAGAGTGTTAAATTACCCTACAAATACTTTATTTATCTACATCTGACAACACTGTAAGCAGCGCCACCTAGCTGGGAGCTCCCTCTGGTGACGTCACAGGTCCACATATGAAAAAAAAAAAAGCGTTTTTAGAAGCTTTGCAAAAAGGGGCACTTTGGACTAGAAAAATGGTTTAAAAAATGTATTGTAAAACAAAATACCCTCAAAAAACATTTCAAATAGTATTTTTGGACAGAATTTTATCAGAATAAAAAAAAAGAACTTTCAATTTGCTCTTTAAACTACTAAGCATCATAGCAGTACAAGAAAGGGGCCCCTATCTTGATCTTGCATAGGGCCCCCAAAATTCTAGAAACCGCCCTGTGTCTGGACATAATGAAGACAGCTTGTTGAAGTTCAAACTAAGCATCAGAATGAAGAAAGAAGGTGATTTACGGGACTTTGATCATAGCATGATTGTTGGTACCAGACTAGATGGTTTCAGTCAGTTAAGAACAGAAAACTGAGGCTATAAAATTCACATAGGACCACCTGAACTGGACCAGAGTGGTCATGGCTCAGGGGTAAGAGAGCAGGACCAGAACAAACCCTGGCATGGACCACATGGATGCACATGCCATCCAACCCGAGCTCTCAGGTCCACAGACCAGAATCTCCTAACAGTTCCAAGGACCAGATTTAAAAGTCGAGGTGATCGCTCCTTCCAGTCTGTTGCACCGCGACTTTGGAATGACCTTCCTTTAGTTTTACGCTGTATGGACAGTCTGGACTCCTTTAAAAAGCAGTTGAAGACCCAATTATTCAAAACTGCTTTTAAATAACTCTTTTGTGTTCTCTTGTTGTTGTTTAATGATTTTGATTTGTAATGATATTTTTTTTGTTTTATTAATTTTATTTGTTTTATCATGTTTGATTCTGTTTTCTGTGAAGCACTTTGTGATTTTTTCTGTGAAAGGTGCTATAGAAATAAACTTTACTTACTTACTTACATGTTGAAGAGTCCCTGACACTGAACCCCAAATTTCTCCCTGGGTCCCTACCAAGTTAGTAGCCTACTGCTCCTCAAAATGAGGATGGGTCAAAAGCAGAGAAACTATTTCCCTACAGGGATGAATAAAGGATAAATTATTACTATTATTATCAAAGACTGGAAAAACTTTTCCTGGTCTGATGAGTCTTGATTTCAGCTGCAACATTCTGTAGTGGAATCCAAATCCAAACGCTACAATTCAGATGGTCAAGTCAGTGGTCAGTGATGGTGGGGGAGATTTTCTTGTCCACTCTGGGTCCCTGTTTAAACCACAGCCTACCTGAGTGTTGTTGCTGACCATGTCCATCCTTTTATGACCACAGTGAACCATCTTCTGATGCTACTTCCAGCAGGATAACGCTCCATTTCTCAAAGTTTAGATAATCTTTAACTGGTTTCTTAACCATGACAATGAGTTCAGTAGTCTCCAGTGACTTCCACAGTCACCAGTCCAGAACCTTTGGAATGTGGTGGAATGAGAGATCCACATCATAGAGGTTCAGCTGACAAATCTGAATCAACTGTGATGCTGTGATGTCAACATGGAGCAGAACCAGAGTCCCCAGTTGTGCAGCCAGATCCACAGTTGTGTCTGGAGCCCCACAGCGGTCCATGGTCAAGTCCAAGTCCTACACCACGCCTTGACAGGCCACCTTGTGCCTGGCCCCCTGAGCCAAGCCGTGTCAGGCTGCCGCCCGTGCGCCCCCTTGACCTCTATCCTGATGGGTCACCCTTGACCTTCCCTTTTTGTTGCATGTTTATAGGTGTCTTTGTGTGTGGTTGTTTGGCACACCTTCCTGTTCCCTCTCCCCCCACCCTTCTTGTTTCTTGTGGACGTCTGGGATCTGCCCTTGTGGGGTGGGGGTGGGGGGTTCTGTCATGATCCTGTCCCTGTGTGCGTGTTTGTGCCTTTTTTTATTCCTGTCTTCATTGGTAATTTGCCTCAGGTGTTCCGCATGTGTCTGATTGCCTCACCTGTCCCTCCCTGTATGCTGCTCATTTGTCTCTGTGTATTTAAGTCCTGTCTGTTTGTCACCCATCGTCAGATCATCTGTCCTGTCCGTTTTTCCCTTAATACTTTGGAACAGTTTTTCTTTTTTAATAAATCTGCAAAACAGCCAACGATTCTGTGTTTTTCTGTCAATATGGGGTGCTGTGTGAACATTAATGAGGAAAAAGAATGAACTTAAGTGATTTTAGCAAATGGCTGCAATATAACAAAGAGTGAAAAGTTTAAGGGGGTCTGAATACTTTCCGTACCCACTGTACATGGAGCAGAACCTCTGAGGAATGTTTCCAATATCTTGTTGGATCAATGACACCAAGAATTAATATGATTCTGAATGTAGAGGTTTGTGAACTAACAAACAGACTGAAGAGTTTACACTAAAGCCTGAGGATGAGACACGTGCTGGACTGGTTATTAGTTTATTACAAGGGTTTGTGAAGTATTTACCACATACAGGAGGAAAGTAAAAACAAAACCCTCTCAGAAAGTGGGTCAGGTAAAGACCTAATTGAGTCCAACAATATGTTTTAGCAGATATTACCATTACCACAGATAATGAATTGTACTGGAGCAGGATCATCTACCACATACCACGGAGATCTTTGCTGCACAAACCGACGTGCCGTTGGTGTCACAGTGGTTTTTCTTCTCCTCCAGTGCAAACCTTCCACCCTGGACTGCCTCAAACAGCACCGGGTTCAGGTCTCCATATTCTCCAGATGCCACCTCGATGACTGAATCAGAGAAACAAAGACATCAAGCTAACTGGAAATGTCTTCATCCATTTTCAGTGCTGCGGAAGGTGAATGTGAAGTGGACCTACTGAAGTCTGCAGGGTTGTGGTAGGTGGGACAGTAGAGGCCAAGGGTCTTCAGGTAGGGGATTAGGTATGGCACTGAGCCCTTGTAGATGCACTGGCCCTGACTGAGGATGTAAAGCTGTAAAAAAAAGAAAAAAGAAGTAAAAAATCTTGAAACTGATTTTCTTTGAAGTGGTTGACTTGTTTGTGTACTGGCCATGCACACACACAGCTACTCATGAGACACACTGATGCTGTGGGACACACACACCTTGTCAAACATCTCAAACAGCTTGGCACTGGGCTGGTGAATGGTGCAGATGATTGTACGTCCTCCCAGAGCCAGAGAGCGCATCAGAGACACCACCTGGTAACAGGACACGCTGTCCAAGCCACTGAGAAAAGAGAAAACCAATAAGCAACTGGGAAAATTAATAATAACTTTGAGCTTTTATGACCGTAAACAGTTTCATTTTGACCTTTGAGACTGGTAACTAAATAGACCAGAACCAATGGTGATGACATGGTGTACTGTAAATGAATGTAATTAGTGACTTTTAGACACACTTTGAGTGCCCAGATTCTGGTTCCACAACACATCATAGTGGCTCCTGCTAACGGAAGTAGGTGGAGATGTTTTGCCCATCTTTATTTATTTTTGATTGATTAATTACAGGAAAAACTACTCCTGGTTTTCACTCAGTTCTTGTGAGGTCAGGATGCAGACCTCCTCGCTGTGACCTGCGCTGTTTACCTCCTTGATGATTAGGCCTCCAGATCCTCATAAGTTTAGTTTCAGCTTTTAATGTGAGCATTAAACCTGTTAGCATTCACCTCTGCTTCATAAAGCAGCACTTTGAGCTCTCTAGCTTCTTATTTTATGACAGCAAAAATCTGTTTAGCATTTAAAATGACGTTTGTCTTCATCTTTGCATGAGTTCATTTGTCAGACAGCTCAGCAACAAACTGCCTTTAAAGACCAGATGGTCCATCGATTCAGAGACTGATGAAACCAGCTGTCTGACTAACTGTCAAAACATTCATTATAAACATGCATCCAGATGTGCTGTTCAGACTTAATGAATCTGACTTTCAGTTTACATTCACTTCAACTTTTATATTACAAAACTTCAGCTCCAAAGTAAACATTCAAAAGGCACCAGTCAACTGCTAAACTAGAAAAACTTCTCCTAATGACCCACAGGTGGCACCAAGTCATTGTTGTTTTTGTAAGTCACAAGTAACCACTCAAGTCCTGAGTCAAGTTCAAGTTGTAAACTTTAAGTTTGCCTCCTAAATAAGTAAATTTACTAAATGCGTAAAATTATTTCTAGAAGGGATATTGGTTCTGTCCAACCCATCAACTTCCTGTTTCTAGAGACTCCACCCACTTTCAGTGATGTCAGTGTTGGGTGTGGTCCTTACTGTAGGTAAATAACTGATTGAACACCACCTCAAAATGACAGAAATATCCCTTTAAAATGTATATTTATTTGACAGAACAGACAGCAAACTCACGTGAACCTGATCAGAAGACGGAGCTGAGGGGACGATGTTATTCTAGGTTCATCCTGTCTGAGATATCTAGGATTTTAAGTCCGACTGAAGTCACAAATCACTGGTTTTAACGTCCAAGTTGAGTCTCTTTTGTGATTTCTTTGAGTCTAAAGTCATCAAAAATTATGACTAGAGTCTGATTCCATTTCAGATCACGTGACCTGTGGTAATTAAAGCTGTAACAGTAAAGAATTTAGACCAGCATGAAGCTTTTTGAGTTTAGTTCTCCTAAAAACACTAACGTTCTCAGTTAGTTCCTATACTGAGCAGACACACTGTATGAGGTTATAATCCTGCCAATAATCAGAGAGCACAGATTAAACATCCACGCGTGTATTTTCCCCTCCCGCTGAAGATTCCCCCGTCTCGCGCGCGCACATCAAACACCCGCGCGCGAAATTCAACTACTCGCGCTTGTATTTACCACTGGCGCGCATAATAATACTCCTCGCGCGTGCAGAATGAAGCTCTCATGAGCGTGAGTGTGGCTGACACGCGCGCGCGCATGCTGCTTTGCTCTCGAGTGAATATTCTGCTCGCGCGCGGAAATTAATTTTGTCAGTTTGGGGGCGGGTACCAAGGATTCACCGGCCCTTACATGATTGGTTACTTTAAAAAAAGATCTTGCCTACATAGGAGTGCCTTGGACTTTGATTGACAGCACAGTTGTTTACCTGAACACGGACTCCGACATTCCAACATGGCTGCTGCAGTGGAAGATGTTCACGTAAGTCGTGCTGATAAAAGGCTTTGTTCAACAAAACCAGTTCTTTACTCAGCTGGTTTGTAAAGCTATCATGAGCTTTGTTTTTCCTGGTATGCATCAGACTGTTACCATTACAGATTAAACCGCTGACCACAGACTTTGTCTTACAGATCAGTTTTCTTGTTAGCTCAATACATTTTTAGAAATACATTGCATACAT
>SSNR01000262.1:809466-844105 GCA_006937965.1 Callopanchax toddi | reverse complement strand
GAGTCTGATTCCCTTCTGTTCTCAGGGGTGGGTCCAGCCGTGTACAAAAGGTCTAGGTCTGCCTTCAGCTTCTGAAGAAAAGTCATGTGAACTGATCTTCTGTAAAAGAAAGTCAGAAGCAAATGAGAATATAATAATCATAAATTATATTCACAACCTTTGAAAGGTCTCTCATAGTTTCTCTTGTGTTTTTGATTAATATATTTACCTTTTGAAAGATTCTCCAATTTCTATAAAATTGTTTTTAGTTCTAACATCTGCCTCCATGTATTTTAAAAATAAACTGATAGCAAAAAAGTACAAGAGGGCCATTCTGTTATTCTACCTCAAATCAACCAAATAACACAGACCTGTGGAGGAAACACCTAAAAGGTGTTCAATCTCTAGATCATGGAGTTTGTTGTAGTAGTATGATGTCACACAAGTACTGACATCTCACCACAAGTGCTCAGTCCTATTCATGGATTTACAAGGCATTCTTTCAAAATGTCTGACTTGACAAAACGCTGATTTGATAAAACAAAATATTGAAAGGTATTAGCTTGATGAGAAGTTAATTACCTCTGATTATGGAGACTTTTTCCTGACATAAAGCTTCCTCGGTCAGTATATACCTGGCTATTTGAACATTCTGCACCCTGATCCCCTCTGACTCTGTAGAGCAAATAGAGATCCTAAAATAATGACTGTACTACCACTAAAAATTAGCTTTAGTTGTTTCAAAATTACTAAATATATCTGTTAAAATAGTGTCTAGATATTGCACCATGTAAATATTTACCTTGAGGGTATGCCATGCCTTTCAGTTGCTTTCTTCTTGAAAGCATCAAATGCTGCTGATGGATGGTTGTTTGTGGCAGCCTCCAAACATCACCTATGATATTAAAGAAATATGTATTAATGAAAGCTAATTATTGAGAAAAAAAACTTACAGGTACAATTATGTATATATATATATATATATATATATATATATATATATATATATATATATATATATATATATATATATATATATATATATATACACACACACACACACACACACACACACACACACACACACACATATATAATTGTAAATAATATATATAAAGAGAGGGAGACAGAATATGATAAGGTGTTATCATACAATGGGTTAATAGGATTGCATCTGTTTTTCAATAAATTTAATACAATTTAAATTAAAAATAAATTAATTTAATTAAAAAAAACAAAGGGTCTAAAGCTTGCAGAAATCTTTGAGTGCATTGCTAGGTTGCTAAATGGTTATTAATGTTAAATGGCATTAGACAAATTAGCCTATACATAACAAATATTTAGCGATCTTAACTATGTATGCAATGTATTTCTAAAAATGTATTGAGCTAACAAGAAAACTGATCTGTAAGACAAAGTCTGTGGTCAGCGGTTTAATCTGTAATGGTAACAGTCTGATGCATACCAGGAAAAACAAAGCTCATGACAGCTTTACAAACCAGCTGAGTAAAGAACTGGTTTTGTTGAACAAAGCCTTTTATCAGCACGACTTACGTGAACATCTTCCACTGCAGCAGCCATGTTGGAATGTCGGAGTCCGTGTTCAGGTAAACAACTGTGCTGTCAATCAAAGTCCAAGGCACTCCTATGTAGGCAAGATCTTTTTTTAAAGTAACCAATCATGTAAGGGCCGGTGAATCCTTGGTACCCGCCCCCAAACTGACAAAATTAATTTCCGCGCGCGAGCAGAATATTCACTCAAGAGCAAAGCAGCATGCGCGCGCGCGTGTCAGCCACACTCACGCTCATGAGAGCTTCGTTCTGCACGCGCGAGGAGTATTATTATGCGCGCCAGTGGTAAATACAAGCGCGAGTAGTTGAATTTCGCGCGCGGGTGTTTGATGTGCGCGCGCGAGACGGGGGAATCTTCAGCGGGAGGAGAAAATACACGCGTGGATGTTTAATCTGTGCTCTCTGATTATTGGCAGGATTATAACCTCATACACTGACATTGTAGTGGTTTTGATGTTATTTTAGTCATGTTCTTTGTCTCCCTCTTTGGTTGTTTTAGGTATTTTTGGTCCTTTATTATTTTCCCTCAGCTCTCCAGTCACTCAGCACTTTGCTCACCTGTCCTTCATCAGTAACTCTACCTGCTGCTCCTCTGTATACATGTACACCTGGTGTTCCTCAACTCCTACACATCCTCTGTTTCCTTGTCTAGTAACAAACCTGTTGATTGCTTTGGTTTGCCTCTCTGTGATTGTTGTTACTCTTGTGGTTCTTGTCTCTGTGTTTTTTTTCATAGTAGGATTTGCTTCCTGCTGCTGCACCAGCTTGTTGTTTTCATCAATAGTTCTTTGCTCTCTTTGTTATCCAGTAAACTGTCTCCTTTGTCTGGTTGTCTCTTTGGATCCCGTATAGCCAGATTTAAACAGAACACAGTTTGAAGCCTCACCTGGTGGGCTCGTCGAAGAACATAACAGGAGGATTATTAACCAGTTCCAACGCGATGGCTAGACGTTTACACTGACCCCCAGACAGGGTGCTGGTCCGGATGTGAGCGCAGTCGAGGAGCCCTAAAGCCATGAGGATCTCATTCACCTGAGGAAAGAACACGAGGCAGAAAGGGCTGAGAGGATATGATGATGATAGGTTTTCATATCTGTCAAATCAGAACTGATCAACGATGAGAGAAACACAGCTCAGGTCTGCAGCAAAATTCAAACTAGGTGTACGCCCATGTTTTATTTTATTTACCCATGAAAGTGACCTGAAACCAATGTGTGCTACTGTACACATCACTGCTTTAATAGTGTGAAGACAGCTTTAGACTCCACGTTCTGAGCTCTAAGTTGTTTGGTGTCGAGGTTGAAAAAGACCACCAGGCTTCACCAGTTGTTTTATCATGGTGATGAAAAGAGCAGCCTAACAGAGCTTTCAACCTTTGTACATCCTTAGGGTCTGTTTCACAGCGTACAGGAGGAGCACAGATAAATTCATCTGTGAACAGCAGTGAAATGTTTGTTTTCTGTTTCCTTGATGCACTTTTTGGTTGATCAGAAACAAAAGGTCATTATTTGTATGCTTCCTTTCTAATCAGACACCGAGCAGTGATCGATTTATCATGCCTGTGAGCAACTTTATGTTAATGTTTTGCTCTAATGACCTACGGTGGCCCAGAAGGTTAGATGAAACACAAAAGTCACAACACAACAACAAAAAGCCACACTGAAAGAATGGAATGAAACGGAAGTTAAAAAGAAATGGAACTATAAAATGGGAGGGAAAGTGAGGTCACCCAGAACCTACGCTTAAAGAGAAGTTATGCTCATACCTTAATCTCACTAAAACTGTAACTAAATGAGAAACAACGTTTGGATCCTGGTCATTAGACACAACTGAGAGGCCCGTACTATAAAGCACCACGGTACATGGTGATCTGAACACTGTTTCTTATAGTGGTTTAAGCAAAGGGAAAGTATTAGCATAACTTCCAGTTAAGCATATAGGTTCTGGTTGACCACAATTTCCCTTCCTTTTTATGGATCAGTGTTTTTTAAACGTCCGTTGTGGCTTTAGTATTTGTGTTGTGGCTTTTGTGTTAGTTGAACCTTCTGGGCCACCATAAATGACCTGCTCTGACACACTGAAACACTTTGCACAAGCTTCATGCTTTTCTCATTCATTTAATTTGTATAGGTCTGGTTTTCCTCTTTCACAATAAAACAAACACTTAGCTTTGAAAAACAAACAACTGTTCTAAATGAATGTGATGTTGTGTATGAAACCATTTGTGAATTAAAGAAGTTCAAAATGATCCACATGCAGGATAAGACTGGGCCATTCCATGAACCCTTTAACTTCTAATTAAGCCCCACCCCCAATAAACAAAACAACGTCCTGTTAACAACGTCCTGTTAACAGTCCATAGGGCTCAGTGGTTAAATGTAAAACTTCTAAGTATTTCAGTGAGCATCCTTTAAGATCAGTGCTTCAATAAGATAGGAGACTAAAACTAAGTGGTGACCTCAAAGGGGTCAAAGTGCACAAATTATGGAGCCGGTTGATAAAAACAATGTATCTTCACCATCATGTGGTTGAGGTTATGTGCTATTACATAAATGTTTCTCTAGGGCTGAGTATTTAAAGAGAAGCCTGTTGTTTCTACCAGTTCATTACCAGATGCTATTCGTTTCCTCACCAGTTCTTTTTTCACATCCAGTGTCTCATCCAGCTTTAGGTTGGCAGAAACCTGCAGAAATGAGAAAACATCCACCTTCATCACATAAATTCAAGGTTATTTACACAGAGAGACAGTTTCAGGGCACTGTTCCATTTGGTTTCTAATTTACTGTAGTAGTCATCAGGAAGTTTCAGAATAAAAGCCTTTAGAAAATCCCCACCATCATGGCCTCCCTGGCAGTGAGGTGTGGCAGCAGTATGTCTTCCTGCATGATGTAGCAGGACATTTTCCTGAATGTTCTCAGGTCCCTGGGCTTCCCGTTAACCAGGATCTCACCCTTCATTCCGGTTTCCCTGAACAGCAGGAATGCCAGAGAACTGTTAGGTCCACTGGGCCGGTTAGACTGACTGATCCAGACAGCAACAGTCTTATCTGACTGGTGACTTTTAAAATCTTGGGTATGAGAGAAACTTTGCTCTTACCTGTATCCTGCTAGAATGTTCATTAAAGTCGACTTTCCGGCCCCCGAGGGCCCCATGATTCCAATCAGCTCTCTGCTGCAGAACCTTCCAGAAAGGTTCTTTAATAAAGCTTTGAAACCTGGAAACAAGAGAAGTGGCTTTAAAACACCAAGTGTGAAACATTCTAAATAGCTCAGTGCACAACAACAGGAAACGAGGGAACTTCTGACATGTGGACGTAACTGTAGTATCAGTGAATAGTCAATAATTACTTTTACAGTAAATATTATCTAAGCATGTTTGAGAGGAGCAGAATGAGATGTTGGTATTTTACCTCAGTCTGAAGATTAATGGAAGAATTTTCAGGGTTGAGCTAACAGCTACTCAGAGATAAACACGTCTCAAACAAACGAAACAGCTTCCGTTTAAAACTTTAGTTAAAGATGTCTTTTTTTTATTTGCACGAGACAGTTTTAATAACATCACTATTTATTTAACAGAATATTTATGTTATATGTTTAACCCCCTTTTAGACTATCATTGCCAATTTGCCTCAAACCACCACCAGATGCAGTATCAGGATTAGTACCTTCATCAACACCTGCAATGTTCAGTCCTATGTGTCTACTGCCCTCTGCTGGAGGATCTACAGGTGGAAAGGCACAATTTAATTTCTTTATTATCATTTTATTGTTATTTAATTACACTATGAAATAAAGCACTATTAAATTGTTATAATATTAGCCAATAAATAGTTCTGTTTGTCAAACTAGATATTTAAATGAATATTTTTAAAATTTCAGGCTTTAAAGGGTTATTTACATGGACAAAATCTAAGGTTTCTGCTTCAGACCACCAGCTGTGACCTGCAGACGGTAGAGCTGAGTGATTTATTGCTCAAAAATAAATGGCCTACTGTCTTATTATAACAAGAAAATAACCTGTTTAGAGAGATAGACGTTCTCAACACAAAGTTAAGATGATAAAACAGCACCAACTTTGAAACATGATGTAGAATAAAACCTCAGGTCTTAAACAGCTCAGCTCTGCTCTGAGCTGCTGTTAGCTTCACTAATTCCTTCTTCCCTGAGTCTCCAAACTTATGTGCAGCTGGTGTTTGATGTGCAGTGTGCAGAATATCAGTGTGCAGACTGCTTTAACAATGAAACAAATGCAGCAGATAAAACGGGCAAAAGCCTCTTGCCAGCTTGGTGGCTCCGTTAGCTATGGCTAAAGGTGGGGAGAGAGAGTTTAGTAGTCTCCAGCCACGGCCTGGTGGCTGAAGCTGTTGGTTAGTCTGGTGGTCTGGGAGCGGAGCCTCCTGTCCCTCCTTCCAGAGGGCAGGAGGTACAACAGATTGTGTGCAGGGTGGCTCGCATCACTCACGATTATGATGGCTTTTCAGGTGAGGTGGTGATGTATATGTCTTTCAAGGAGGGAAGTGGTGCGTTATGGTCCTCCCAGCTGTGTCACAAGTATTACAGTTTAGGGTGTTCCCTGTTTGTTTTAGTTAAGGAAAATCAAATTGATTGTGTAATAAAAACTTCAGGAAAGCTTTGAAATACTATGGGTGTTTCATTTGCACATTGAAGCGATACAGTCTGTATTGTCAGTGTGCAAACAGTCAGCCAGAGGTCTTTGTGTTCAGACTACTGTCACTGAAACGTCAAACAGAGGCTGAGGGACGTCTTATTTTACCTGCACAGAAATAGATTTGTATGATTGAAAAGGTTTCAGAGTTTCTGACCTGAAATACGTCTGGACCCCACTGATGACCTGTGGTGTGAGAGCTCCCTAAAAAAAATCTGTGACCCAATTTGAGGAAATTTTTCCACTTAAACAAAATTCTCAAATGTATTTGAAGAAAGGATGGCAGAGTTTGAACCTGACAGAGAAGAATATCACAGAACCTAAACACAAAACAATGATCAACCATAACAACCATAAAGTGGTGGCGCTAGGCTAGAGAGTGAAATATACCTCTTTACCTTCAATTAGCTGCATTTTAATTAAAGCCAGTGATTAAATTCAGCCTTTAATTAACAGAATCAACTGTTTTCAGGCAAAAACATGAAATAAAACCAAACTACTGAAAGAACGATTCAGTAAGATATTTTTAAAAGACAGTTTAATGCCAAATATAATTTTTTTTAAAAGTTAAAATATATCCAACTGTGGACCCACCACCTGCAGGAGGAGCATGAAGGGTCCGGTGCATTGTGGATTGGGTGGCAGACTGAGGCAGGAGCTTTGGCGGTGCGATCCCCGGACAGGAAAACTGGCTATCGGGACATGGAACGTAGGGGTGGGAATCTTCAGGGTCCTCACGATTCGATTTGATTACGATTCAGAGAGCTGCGATGCGATTATAAAACGATTATTGATGAAAGATGTATTGTTCTTCCCCCTCACCTTCCTGTCATGTGACTATGAGGTACTATTAAAGCATTTGTAATAACCCGACATGATTTTACTTCCATTATCTTTAATTATTTAATAATAATTTAATTATTAAAACATAGCAGTATTTAAATGTGTAACTATAAGTTTAAATACAGTCCCTCCAGGAAGTTGTGTGGTTTTTGTGATGGTTTCATCCTAAAATGACTGATTTGCGAAACCTTTTTCAAAAGTTGTGGTCAAAGTTGCAGTTTTTTTCAAGCATTTTTTGTTTAAGGTTTTATTTTGTTTATATGCGCACAGTGTATGCGCCGTTTCATCATAATACAAAGACTACAAGATGCTGTAATCACCATGACGACAGAGCTGACTGTCTCAGCATCACTCAGGTGTTACAACGTGAGCGACTCGTTTTACTTTCACTTTTAGACGTTCACCTCAAAGGTTCACTGGTTCAGCAGGAAGAGGTTCCTCGTGATCGCTCACTGGATACACACATCACGTGGTTGTTCGCATGTTAAAAAAAACGACGTTCAAAGGATTTCACGTTAGTTCACGCTGACGCCCCGGTCCTATTTTCTCACGTAATAGCAAAACCGCCGACTCGGCACAGTTTAGGACACAGATCAGTTCTTTTTAAACATAGTTTCTCACATTGACCGAATACGGACTTTAAACAGAACTCACCTCGTCTCTTTCAGCACTCGTATCAGACCCCCCCCAGCCGCGGACCCTCTGCTCCTCTCTGTTCAGCCAAGCGAATATTTTCGTGTATAATCCATCACATGATGTTTGGTTCAGAACAGCTTCTACCACTCTTGTGTAATCGCTACTTTGGGAAATTGACTCGTTCGTATTTTAGCTGTAATATATTACAGAATCTGGCCGGTGCGTTTAGCGGCTCGACTCAAAAGCAGGAAGTAAACACAGCTCGAGGCAACAGGGATTGGTCAAAACTTTTTCAAATGGCGGTGATTGGTCAAAAAAGGAGGTGACGCACGACAAACGCCAAGATGATTGGTCAGATTTGGGAGAAAGTTGGTGAAATTCCAAGGCCGCAAACATTAATAATAGAATCGAATTTATATATTTTTCAATCGATTGATAATCGTTCCTGTCTGCATCTCGATGCATCGGAAAAACGAGTTTATCTCCCACCCCTAATGGAACGTCACCTCTCTGGCGGGGAAGGAGCTGGAGCTTGTGGAAGAGGCTGAGCGATACCGGCTAGATATAGTCGGGCTCACTTCGACACATTGCGTTGGCTCTGGAACCCAAGTCCTGGAGAGGGGTTGGACACTCTTCTTTGCTGGAGTTGAGCCGGGTGAGAGGCGGAGGGCTGGGGTGGGCTTTCTGATAGCCCCAAGACTCTCTGCCTGTATGTTGGGGTTTACCCCGAGGGACGAAAGGGCAGCTTCCCTGCGCCTTCGGGTTGGGGAACGGGTCCTGACAGTTGTTTGTGCTTATTCACCAAATAGCAGATCAGAGTACCCACCCTTTTTGGAGTACCTGGGACGAGTGCTGGATAGCGCTCCTACTGGGGACTCCATAGTCCTGCTGGGAGACTTCAATGCTCACGTGGGCAATGACAGCGTGACCTGGAGGGGCGTGATTGGGAGGAACGGCCCGCCCAATCTGAACTCGAGTGGTGTTCTGTTTTTGGACTTCTGTGCAAGTCACAGTTTGGCCATAACGAACACCATGTTCGAACATAAGGATGCCCATCGGTACACCTGGTACTAGGGCAGCCTAGGTTACAGGTCGATGATTGACTTTATAGTTGTATCATCTGACCTGAGACCGTATGTTTTGGACACTCGGATGAAGAGAGGAGCAGAGCTGTCAACTGATCACCACCTGGTGGTGAGTTGGATCAGATGGCAGGGGAAGATGCCGCACAGACCTGGTAGACCCAAACGCATAGTGAGGGTCTGCTGGGAACGCCTGGCAGAAGAGCCTGTCAAGATGGTCTTCAACTCCCAACTCCGGCAGATCTTCGACCGCGTCCCGAGAGCAGTGGGGGACATTGAGTCCGGATGGACCTTGTTCCGCTCTGCAATTGTTGAGGCGGCTGTTGCTAGCTGTGGTCATAAGGTGGTCAGTGCCAGTCGTGGTGGTAACCCCCTCTGGTGGACACCAGAGGTTAGGGGAGCTGTCAAGCAGAAGAAGGAGGCCTACAGGGCGTGGCTGGTCTGTGGGTCTCCAGAGGCAGCTGATGGGTATCGGAGGGCCAAGCGGAGTGCAGCAGTGGCAGTTTCCGAGGCAAAATCTCGGGCGTGGGAGGAGTTCGGCGAGGCCATGGAAAAAGACTATCGATCGGCTCCAAAGAGGTTCTGGCAAACCATCCGACGCCTCAGGGGAGGAAGGCGGCAACTCGCTCACACTGTTTACAGTGGGGACGGGGAGCTGCTGACGTCAACTGGGGCTATAGTCGGGCGGTGGAAGGAATACTTTGAGGAGCTCCTCAATCCCACTGACGCACATTCCGAGGAGGAACCAGAGCTGGGAGACCTGGGGACGGACTGTCCAATCTCTGGGGCAGAAGTTGCTGAGGTAGTCAAACAACTACGCAGCAGCGGAGCCCCAGGGGTAGATGAGATCCGACCTGGGTATCTCAAGGCGATGGATGTTGTAGGTCTGTCGTGGTTGACACGTCTCTGCAACATTGCGTGGTCATCGGGGGCAGTTCCTGTGGAGTGGCAAACCGGGGTGGTGGTTCACATTTTTAAGAAGGGGGACCAGAGGGTGTGTTCCAACTATAGGGGAATCACACTCCTCAGCCTCCCTGGGAAGGTCTACTCCAGGGTACTGGAGAGGAGGGTCCGGTCGATGGTTGAATCTCGGATTGAAGAGGAGCAATGTGGTTTTCGTCCTGGTCGTGGAACTGTGGACCAGCTCTTTACCCTCGCTAGGGTGATGGAGGGGTCATGGGAGTTTGCCCAACCAATCCACATGTGTTTTGTGGATTTGGAGAAGGCTTATGACCGTGTCCCCAGGGGCACCCTGTGGGGGGCGCTCCAGGAGTATGGGGTTGATGGTCTTTTGTTAAGGGCCATTCAGTCCCTGTACCAGAGGAGTGTGAGTCTGGTCCGCATAGCCGGCAGTAAGTCGGACCTGTTCCCAGTGAGGGTTGGACTCCACCAGGACTGCCCTTTGTCACCTGTCCTGTTCATAACCTTTAAGGACAGGATTTCTAGGCGCAGCCGTGGTGTGGAGGGTGTTGAGTTTGGTGACAGGAGAATCGCATCTCTGCTGCTAGCTTCATCGAGCTCTGACCTTCAGCTCTTGCTGGGGAGGTTCGCAGCCGAGTGTGAAGCGGCTGGGATGAGAATCAGCACCTCCAAATCTGAGGCCATGGTTCTTGACCGGAAATAGGTGGATTGCCAACTCCGGGTCGGGAGAGAGGTCCTGCCTCAAGTGTAGGAGTTCAAGTATCTCGGGGTCTTGTTCACGAGTGAGGGAAGGAGGGAGCAGGAGATCGACAGGCGGATTGGGGCAGCGTCTGCAGTGAGGTGGACGCTGAACCGGTCTGTTGTGGTGAAGAAGGAGCTGAGCCAGAAAGCAAGGCTCTCGATTTACCGGTCGATCTACCTCCCAATCCTCACCTATGGTCATGAGCTTTGGGTAATGACCGAAAGAACGAGATCGCGGATACAAGCGGCTGAAATGAGTTTTCTCCGCAGGGTGGCCGGGCTCAGCCTTAGGGATAGGGTAAGAAGCTCGGACATCCGGGAGAGACTCGGAGTAGAGTCGCTGCTCCTCCATATCGAAAGCAGCCAGTTGAGGTGGTTCGGGCATCTGGTAAGGATGTCTCCTGGACTCCTCCCTCGGGAGGTGTTCTGGGCATGTCTTGCCGGCAGGAGGCCCCCAGGTCGACCCAGGACAAGCTGGAGGAAATACATCTTCAGTTTGGCCTGGGAACGCCTGGGTGTCCCAGCTGAGGAGCTGGTGGACTTGGCCGGGGAGAAGGTGGCCTGGGCTGCCCGACTTGGAATGCTGCCCCACGACCCGGACTCGGATAAGCGGAAGAAGGCGAGGCGAGAAGTTAAAATGTTAAGAAGTAGGCTTTTACAAAAAACTCAAAACATGTACCCTTTTCTCCAAAAATCATGATTACACTTTTTTTCGTCCTTCAAGTTACAAAGTCTGAGATTTTAGTAGATAAATTATATATTACACTATACAGTGTATTATATCAAACTCAACAGGTCTTCTTCTATGGTGTGGAAAGGAGGATGTCAAATAGCATTACAGGATGCTATCACCTATTGTTAAGGAATGTGAATATTTTTTATGTCCTTGAAGGAACAGGATTTGTAAAAAAAAAAATCATGCATGTTCAGTATTTTGAAGTTAATGGGTGATGAAGCATTTTAAGTTAAAAAGAATGAGGCCACCCATGTATTGTTCTATAGTCTTGAACAGGCTGTGTTCTGTAAAGTGCTCTGCAGTTCGGGCCTGAATTTCCCGTGCTGTCCTACGGATGTGACGTCACTGACACTGCTTGCGCGTTCTTGACAGCTTCAAACCCAGAAACAAAATGTACGCGGTAGGCAGCAGTAATGCATCGCTGCGTTGCGTGCCAATGGCCAACTTACTTAATTGCTCGACATGTTTTTTTTTTTATAATACCGGTATATGGGCAGCAGTCTGAGAATGGTTGGGAATGTTGGAATATGTGTTCCTCATGTCAGCGGCTCAGGGATAAGATAGCTTTGTGTTTTAGGACATCTGCACAAGCTGAATGTGTGACCATGGCAACACAATGGAACTCGGACCGACGAACGAGCAGGACCGGCGGAGGAGCGGGACTGGACCCTTGCGGCTGGCGGCGTAGCTAGTGGTAGATCAGCTGATGTCCTGGTGCTCTGAGCCGTTGGCGCTCTGAGTGGACAGACAGTGGGTCCTCCCCCGCAGTTCAGAAGAGGACCATGGGAGTGGAGGAGAGCCACCAGGGAGAATCTGGTGCTCTAGCCCTCTCAGTTCGCTCCCCTCTGGGACTATTAGGAGCAGTCCAACCGAGCCATAGCTTTGTATTAAAACATTTTGATTTATGGAATCATGTCTCCGCATGCTGAGCATCCGCAACCAGAAGCGTGCACGCCGCAACAGGAGATTACAGATTAGAATGAGCTGCTCAGATCATGTGATGTGCGACCAGCCCAAAGTTACCATCAGCCCACCAGGCTTCACTAAAATAGTTTTATATCGACGTTGCTTGATAAGTAGTGCATTTACTACAATAGTGTTGTACTTGAGTCGTGAGTAACTGTCGCATCAGAAAACAAGGTACCTTATTACTCAGGGGCCTCATTTATAAAACTTTGCGTAGAATCCTTACTAAAAACTTTCTTGCGCTGCTCACCAGAGCTGTGCCATTCAGCGGAGGGTTACAGCTGCTCTTTGTCTTAAAAGTAGTCCCGAGTTAAAAAATAGTACATGTAATTCCTTTGTGATACTTTTTATTTCCCCTTGCAGTCGATATGTTTACTGAGGTCACTAGGCCAAATTATTATCACTATTTGGTGAGTTTTAAGGACGTTTTTTCTGGCAATGCTATCTGGTACCATTCACTTATAGTGTTTGATGCTAAGCTAAAGCAAAAAGAGTACTGCCGGATCAGTAAAACAGCTGGGCTGTTTACAAATAGTTTTTGCCCACTTATCTAACTCTGAGGAATATGGCAATAGACAAAAAATAACTTGGCGGTGGAGTATCCCTTTAAACAAAGTGGCCAAATGGAATGGAATGAGCTCAAACTCATTTACATTTTTGGGGCCAAGTTTAAACAATACGATTAATCCTAAAACTTTTTTTGTGTGTCTTACTATCACCATTTGTCCATCTCAACAGCTGCACTGGTTTCACGTCTCCAAAATGTGCTTACATAAGGTTAAAAGTTTGCATAAAGTTACGCACATTTTCCTGTAAATTTTTCATTTATAAATTCCAAAGTTTGCATATAAAGTGATTTACGCAACTTTCAGGCTCATTTCTTGCGTAAGCAAGTTTAAACGAGGCCTCTGGTCTGCAGACCATTTAAAAGCTGATTTATTTTAACGCCTACATCTGTATGTCAGAACAAAAACATGGAACAGAACAATTTACAAAAGACCATTCACGACTTTCTACACCTTTTGTACACAGTCTGTTTTATCAGTCAAAGCTGTCGTTTTACCAGATCACGGATGTGGGAACGCCTGAGCAGCACTGAACCGGATTAATCATTAACAGTTGTTTTTTTGTACCAGCTAAATATAACAATACATTCATCAAGCTGCTTGGGGAAAACAGATTGTAGGCTTCCTAGTGAGCTTGAGAAGTGTTTTCCTCTCATTAACTTCTGATCTGCCAGTTAGGACTGAAACGATTTCTCACATTATTCAATTACAAAAAATCCTCGAGAGAAAATGAATAGAATCAGGGCTTCATTTAAACCAGTTGAATTCACGCTGCTCAGTGATCAGGGGTTATTAGCTCAATTGCAGCTCAACAGCATGACAATGGCAACTTTATACAAACAACTGAGGTATTCCCTATAGTGAGACCAGTGTTCTCTACTTGAGAAAGAGAGAACATGTAATTGGAGCTCTACATGGCCAGACTTTAAATACTGATTCTGCTTTGAGATTAAGTCAAGTCTGTTTTACCAACATTTAGAAGGTATATTTAGAGAATCATGAGCTGTACTTTGTTTCCAGCTTAAAGGACTTACCTGCCTTCAGACGGATTCACAATAATTGTGAAATAAATAAATGATTGAGTAGTAAAGAAATATTTCTACAACTCTGTGACTACCTCAGCAAGTAGGCGAACTTTGTATCCCATTCTACTTTTGTGCTTTGACATTACAGACATGCAATGCATTCTCCTGTAGTTGAAAAGTGATGTCCTGTTTACTGGAGCTGCCATGTTGTAATTAGTTGTATTTTTGGATCCAGAATCTGACACTTCAGGGCGGAGTGAAAGTTTCTTTTGCATTGCAGGTTTTAGATAAAGACTGAGGCAAAGAGGCACCTTGTTATACTGGAATTTCTTCTGAAACTGACTTAAAGGAATATTTTGAAGTGTCATTTCTCTACAGTAAAGATCACACCCACCCTTCGACTAAAAAGCAAGAGAAACATCTAGTTAGCTTCTTGTTACTGAGTTCAGTGATACTGGGAATGGGAAGACCTATTATTTCTTCAGTGTTGGTTCCCTTTGACAAACTGGTCTGGTTTTTAGCAGAGATCATGTTGAAAACACAAATAGAGCAGAAGGCTGTGTGGTGCTTTGGTAAAGTAACATTAAAATATGTGGAGCAACACGTACTGTACGTAGGCCTATTATTGTGAAAATAACTGACAGTCTGATGACCTCATTTTTGAATATGATGCTGATTGAAGGTCAACATGTTGTCTAATGTGTGCTAACCTCTAGTCCATATCAGCGTTATCGTCTTTGAGTCATGTCATCAGAATATTTTAGATACTTCATAATGAGTGTTGGACTGACACTATCATTTGTAAACAGTGGAACGGGCTCAGCACACAGCCCTGAGGTGCTCCAATGTTGACGTGCGAGCTGAAGAAGTGGTTGAGTCCAGCTTGCTGCCTGTTGCTGAGGAAATAATGAGTGAGAGGGTTCTGGCGGGTGGGGATGTTGAGGAGATGTAGCTTCTGGATCATCAGGTGCCTCTGGATTGAAATAAAGGCAGAGATAAAAAGTATCTAAGCAACGTGACCTTGGAGCATTCATGGTGCTGAAAAAAGAGGTGCAGCTGCCAGGATGATGTTGAGCAGCAGCCTCTCCAGGCATTTCATATGGATGTGAGGACAACAGGTCTGTAGCGATTCAGTGGGCCTTGTTTGTTGAGGAGGACAGGGGCTATGTTGTCTCTTCGTTTTTGCTAAAGAGTGAGTGATTATAGGTGCGCTCTCCTATATGTACAGTTCAGTAACACCCTGGTTGAGCTGCCATCTGGGCCTGGGGGTCTTGTCCAGCTTACAGCTGCCGAGCTGACATCTTCCACTTTGAAGGGGGCTGGTTTATCATGGTCCGGTAGAGGAAGGGCTCTCAGGCATTTTTCAGATGAAAAGTCTTGATTACCAAAATGGGTGTAGAGTGTGTTAAGCTCTCTAACATATAGTTCTGGATCTGTTATTGCAGACTTGTGTTTTTTGTGTGTGTTTACTTCCTGTTAGTATCATAGCATAGCATATGCCCAAGACTTTTTTTTGTCTTGTAGATACGCCACATACTTTTAGCTTAAAAGAATAGCAGCGCACAGTCCAGCTTGTATTTGTTAAAAATACCACATATATATAGTACTTTGTAAGTCATGAACTATTGTTAAGTAGTGTACTAAACATATGCTCTGATGTTATGTTTGTCTGTGTATATGTGTATATAAGTATGTGTAAATGTATGCTTTTGTTTTGGTAGTAAGAGGAAGCGATGTATTAGCCAGCCAATAGGAAGTGTGTATGTTGAACTGTAACATGTTGAATGCACCAATAAAAAGAGAGCATTTTGTGACAGACTGTCAAAGCAGCCAACACCTATAGTTGTGTGACAGGTCTCAGTGAAGGTCTCCAGTGAAATCCAGTTTGTGTGTTATTGTACTTCTCAGTTCAGGGAGACTCTCCTCAGTATTACCAGATCAGGTGTACACAGCTTATAATGGACTTTGAAGTTTCTGCACCACTTGTCGTTTATGTATAATCTTACTCTGCTGTCACACATCTTCCCTGAATGCTGAGTTTTTTCTGACTGGATTATTGTGACGTTTTCCAGACTGAATGTGGCATCAGAAGCTGACTGGTTCAGCCATTGGATTATATAAATGTCCCTGAAGCCTTTTCCAGTCAGAGTCTGGCTTGTGTTCATTTTATAGCAAAGTGAGCAGATGGAGGAGATAGGAGGTTTAAATGGATGATTGTTGATTTGACTGTGACTGACTCCATGTCTTTCCCTTTCCCTCAGCTGAAGCTCCAATAGAAGGACCAGGTCCTGCTTGGTGTTTCTCAGCAGCGAGGGTTTGGTCTGATAGGTGAGTAAACTGTTACTGACTTTTGTTGGATGTGTGACGTTCTGGCAGATCAACCATGATGTTAGAATGAGAGCAATAAAGACGTGATGAACAATCACTGTTCATCCAGCTGAGTGTGACCTCACATCCAACTAACTGCATAAAGATGGAACACTTAACTACACCAGTGAGTTAATGAGAGTTCAGTTCACGGTGTCACAGCTGAGGATGTGCCTGTTTTTACTAAAGAACAAGAGTATCAGATATGTGAAGGGTTAAACTTGTGATGATACTTCAGATATGCTGAGTGATGTAGGTTTTACTATGATGGTTTTCAAAACTTCAGTTGTTTGAATATTTATTGTTGATACATGTTTTTGTATTTTGACATACAGTTGAACAATGTTTTAGTCCCAGAACAAATCATACTGGCCTCATGTTTTAGATCTTCTCACCCATCAACCACTGACTTGCTGTGATGTGCATCAGATTGTTTTTCAGGATTATTCTTTAATATTTAAAATAATATTTATGTGTCTAAACTCTTAATACATACTGTAGATCTGCTGTCTGTGGATTAGTGATGACAGGTTAGCATGAGTGGATCCAGTCTGTGTTACCTCTCCTCCTCCAGCACGGTCCTTCCTGGATAGTATAGGAGACGTTGAGAAACTCCAGATCCACAGCTGAGCGTTTGGGTAGGTGAGAGAAACACTGAGCATCCGTGATCTGGTTCTGCACCTTTCTGAGTTGGGCCAATAAGGACGGCTCCTGAGGCAGCTGAGGCTGAGCTAAAAGTTGATTATCTCCATTACAGAGGACGTTCTCCTCCATGGAGAGACTCACACAATCAGGTTCTAATGCCTTATTGTCCATATCAGCTCTCCAGCTGTGGAAAGAGAATAAAAAGGTGGAGGTCAGTCATTTATTATCTGCAGACCTGTTGCATGTAGAGATCTGGTAGTGTATATATCTTATTAAACGTTCAGCAGCTCTGGCGCACAAAGAAAATGAATGTGGCCACTGTTACATGCACTGTGTATTTGCCTTCAACAGAGATTTACTCAGTGAGGAAACAGCAGCTGCATAGATGAAGTTAGGTGCTTTAACAGTATGTCCCAAACACAATGAATGTCACAACAATTCAAACCAGATGGGTGCATGCTTGTGTTTCTTAATAGCCCAGATTTGTATACACCGACGTACGCCTTTAGAGCAAATAACTTTCTCCACTTCTTGTCTCATAATCTTGTATGGAAGTCCAATCTTTGGTTGTTGAAACTGGCCTTAGAGACATGGAACCTCACTTCACTGGTGGAGAAAGAGCACAATCCTCTGCAGAAAGTTAGAGAACTGGACATTGGACTCATTGTGACCCACAGGAATCAGTCTCCTGGAGTTTCCCGGGTTGAACAGTTAGGAGTGGGTTAACCATAACTCCTTGTCTTAAATGTTGAAGTTTCCTCTGGTGGATGAAAGGATAGTCTCCCTTTTCCTTTGGTCCTAACTGTTGTCTGCTTTATATTCACCCAACAGCAGTTCATGGTAGTCATTTAGTGGAGTGCTGCGAAGCGCTCCATCTGGGGACCCCGCTGTCTCACTGCACTCCAACACTTAGAGATAACAGTGTGACCTGGTTGATCTGAACCTGAAGGGTGTTTACTCATTAGACTTGTAGTCATGGTTTGACCACATTGAAAATGAGCAGAAGTGTCCATGTGTAAGTGCACGTGGGACTAGCATGACCTGGTCATTTTCACTGGCTTTTAGTTCTGGTTTAGCAGAATGTCTTGATTCCTATTTAATTTAGTTAATTTAAAAAAGATTAAAGACTAACATGGTTGTTAAATGGGCGTGTGCTCTTTTCAGAGACCTGGAGTATTTTAATTTGAAATTTCCAGTAACAACAAAAAAACCAGTAAACCGTTGCAGATTGGAGAAAATAAAGTTATACACCTTAAAGAATTTCTACACGGATCAGTTTTTATTTAAAAAGATACAAAAATTTAGAATTTTCTTTCAAATTTAGCTATAAAAATCTACCTTAGCCTAAAAACTGATCAAATATCATAATTTATAAAAACCCAAGTTGGTCCACTTCAGCCTAAATGGATATTTTGATCATTTTGCAATGGTCAGTTTAAAAAAAAAATCTATCCTAAAAACCATACCCACTGGTGACATCACTGAAAGTGGGTGGAGTCTCTAGAAACCAGAAGCAGCCCCCTGACTGGAGCAATACTCAGGCCCTGTCTCAATACTCGCACTTCCACCCTACGGTCTTCAGTGAAGTGCACTTGGTAGGAGTGCACAGAAGGGTTCAAGTGCGTAGTGAACAAGTGCGCACTTAACTGCAGCATTTGGGACAGCGATCAGGTCACGTGTCTCCACGGCTTCAAATGAGTTTTTTTCCAAGCCATTATTTACACCAAAAAAGTCCAAACTCTCAATGGGAGGCAACAACTGTTCAATACAACAAAATAGAACATAAAACAAGCATTACAAGGTCTGTCAGCTGGTATAACCTGTTTGAGCATCAACATGTGATTCATCATCAACATGTGATTGTGATCAACAATAAGGCTTTACTAATCTAATGTAACACACATTACTTAAAAAGACAAATATTTCTTTAGAATTTATCCTTAAATGGATTTTTCATAAACACCAGAGATGTGATAAATGAATTCAATTTTTAAATCATTTATGGAGGGTTTCTTTTTTTTCATTTACATTTATGAATATGATATTTACCCATATTACAATATTACATAACATAAAAATATCTTTTGACAAACTGATGTATAAAATCTGTACTGCTGTCATTTCTTCTATTTTTATTCTCATCCAATCCACCAAGTTCTGACAGAATTTAGCCAGAGTTTGAGGAGAAACAAAAGATGATCAGTTCTTTCATCGTCCTTACAGCAGAATCCACAGAAAGGCTCCAAACCTGAATCTCTTTCTAAACATTGCTGCTGGGTAGAATCCTTAAATGATTTTAAATAACATTTATTTAACTTTGGGGTGAATAAGCCACTTTAAAACCTTTGTATGTATTTGTTATTTGTTATCCTGTTAAACCATTTATTTTTGTGTTACTGTTCAAAATGGTGCAGCCAGTTGCTGTTTTGCTGCTCAAAATAATTTTTGAAACAGCAACAAGTAATCATTTAGAGCTAAATAAAGTGGAGGACCCGCTACCTTCTCGCGAGATTCGAATGCAGCAATGACTTATGGGTAATACCCTTGGCTGAAGTCCGCTCCGATGCAGACTTCGGCGAAGTGCGTAACGAGGGTGGAAAAGGGGGCGGGGATAGGGTCCGGAGTCTCCACCCAGGAGAATCAGGACACCCTAAGCACTTGCGCACCTCAGCGGGAACGCGCAACTGAGGGGCGCGAGGGTGCAAGTGCAAGTATTGGGATTGGGCCTCAGACTGGATACTCTGCTGCTGAATGGTGTCAAACTGCAGCTGATTTTCACGCATTTAAAACTTGAACATAATCATACTGTATTCACCAGTTTGTCATGTTCAGCAGAAGTATCTCTCCCAATCTGGCTTTTTGCTCCAGTCAGAGGACTGCTTCCTGAATCTAGAAACTGCTCGTTTTGAGTGATGTCACTGGCTGGTGTGGTCCTTGGATAACTAACTGATCTGCTGCAAAATGATCAAATCTCTTAGCCGTTCCTAAACTTGGATACATTGAGTTGAAACTAATCACCTAGTTTCTCTGCAGCTCAGTAACGGACGTCTTCTAGTGATTGTTTCCATTTCAGGAAAGAATCCGTCTCATTTAAACAGAACGAGCCAGTTGAACACAAATCTATAGGTAGCAGTGGAGTTCTATTTATATAGGAGAGCTTTATGATTTTGTTGTAAACCCAGGTTGAATGTAGGACCCAGACGCAGATGGAGGAAACCGCAGGTTGGTACAAAGAATTTTTATTTTAACACAGACTAGGACTAAACACAACGAGGATCCAACAAACACTGACAAGACAGGCACGCTTAAATACAGAGGGAGGTGATGACAAGACGAGACACAGGTGGCAGGATAACAAATGGATTTCACCTGTGGAGACAGAAGGCAGATGGTATAAACAAGGCACAAGGCAGTACACGAGGAGGACACTAGAGGGTGACATAAGACAGTGCCCCCCCCCCCTTAAAGGTGGCCTCCGGACGCCAGGCAAAACCCAAAAGGGCGGGAGGGAGGGAGGGAGGGGGACCAACGAGGGCAGGCAGGATGGAACCAGGACCAAGGACCAGACAAAGAGGAGGTTCAGGTCAGGAGGACGGCCAGAGCAGAGTTCAATGGGGGGACGTCCAGGGAGGTAGCGCCGAGTTGGCCAGGGATGGGACCCCGGGGGATGGCGGCGAGGCCACCCAATAAGCCGGGACCTAGGTGGACGTCGGCGTGGCCACCTGAAGAGGCGGAACTCCTCAGGAGGCCGGCGAGGTGGCCTGGCAGGGCAAGGACCCTTAGGGAGGCGAGAGGTATAACAACTGGGAGGAGGACCGTAGGGAGGTCCAGAGGAGGAGCCACTGGGAGACTCTGGGGCCAGGACAGGGGCTGGAGGAACCAGGTCTGGGACTGGAGGGGCCGGGTCTGAATATTTTGGAGGAACTGGTCTGGGAGGAGTTCCAGGTACAGGGCTGGAGTCAGGACCAAGAGGGACCGGCTCAGGACCAAAGGACTCGGGAGCAGGACCTAAATCTGAACACACAGACTAGGAGGAACAGGATAATGACTTGTACTCAACGAGTCTGGTTCAGGAGGGCCGGAGGGCTCTGGGTCTGCTGGAGCCGGGACTGGACTTGAAGGTGGGCCAGACTCCGGGACTCCTTGGTCCGTACAGCAGCGTGGTTTCCCCAGGTGAATTGCAACCAGCTGCTGCAGGCGGAAAACTTGGATGCGCTCATGCTGGTCTTTGAGCGCGGCCACCACAACCGGGGAGCCACAGAACATGGCTAAAATGGCGTCAGCCATTTGCATCTTCTGGTGAGGGCAGTTAGGACTCTCGACCATGAGATGGATGGTGTCTTCTATAAACCAGCTCACCTGTTGCACATCCGTGGGTTCCTGGGACTCGAGGGGAACAGTGGGATGCTGCTGGGGCTGAGGCAGCTCTGCTGGGATCCGACGGGACTGTGGTTCAGGGAGTCCGATGGACCTGAAGGACTCCGATCTGCTGGGGGGGGAAGCCACGACGGCGCAGGTGGTCCGGGAAAGCGTTGTCGAGGCACCGGACCCCGGCGTGGATAGACTGGAAGCCTCACAGCCAATCGGGTCCCCGTGTAAGCAGACCGGTCCTCCATGAAAACATCTGCTGGGTCCATAAGGGTTGGATCCTTCTGTTGTAAACCCAGGTTGAATGTAGGACCCAGACACAGATGGAGGAAACCGCAGGTTGGTACAAAGGATTTTTATTTTAACACAGACTAGGACTAAACACAACGAGGATCCAACAAACACTGATAAGACAGGCACGCTTAAATACAGAGGGAGGTGATGACAAGACGAGACACAGGTGGCAGGATAACAAATGGATTTCACCTGTGGAGACAGAAGGCAGAGGGTATAAACAAGGCACAAGACAGTACACGAGGAGGACACTAGAGGGTGACATATGACAGATTTAGTGTTAACCTAAAACTTTATTTCATACATTAGAGCTCATATATTTGAACGCCTCCTGCATGGGAAAAATCCAAGGTCATAAAAAACTATTTCCATTTTATTGGAAGGACTCTAAGTAGCAGAAATATGCTCCCTCCCCTGTGATTGTGAGGTGATTAATGACCATCAAAATGGAGATACGTCTAATCTACTTTATTCTGCAAAGCCAGCTGTAAAGAATGGTTCCCAAGTCTACAGTGGTACAGTAATTTGTCCGTTTTCAGACAGAAGTCTCATTTAATAACTCGTGGGGTTTTTAATCCCTCCGAGGATTAAAATCAACTTTCTGTGCTACTCTTGATCTGCTCTGAGCAGAAGGGGAGGGAAGTTACCATCTTGGGGGGAAAAAATCTGCACACTCAGGTACACCACCAAGCACCAAGCACAGCTAATGCTTATGGGAACTTACTGCTCAGATCCCATCACCTTGTAGAAACGAGGGGTCAGAGAGATCTACTGTCAAAGGGCTTAAACGTAGGAAAGCAGCAGGATAGAGGAGAAGTTGAAACCATCGCTTCCATCGATCAGAACAAGAACCACGAGGTCTCTCTGAATAAGATGGATGAGCTTGAAGCTCTGATGATGAGGAACCAGCCAGAATATCAGGAATGCAGCATCATGTGTTTCACTGATAGGTGGCTGCAGGGTCAGAACCCGACTCCAACGTCTCTCAGTCCCACTTTCAGATGATACAGCAGCTCTGTGTTTGGGTTTTGGATGAAACAAGCTGACAGAGATTTAAAGAGGAGCAGAAAAAGCAAAGGATGGTGTCTTCAGTCAGGGGTTTCTTCAGATTGTCTGCAGTACAGACCTGCTGGAACAGCCTATGATGAATCTTTGAAAAAACCTGAATAAGTAACATAAACATCTAGGTTCCTTATTGACTTTATGAAGTATTTTTGATTTGATGTCATGAGTCAACTTGGATGAAATTGTTCTTAAAGTTCTTAACAAAAGGGGAAGTCCGTAGAGGGCAGAGAGGAGACGGAAGGAACTCACTGACCTGAGATCAGATCCAGATTATCTCCTGTACGGTGAGAAACATCTGACTCTGAGAGCTGACACATTACCCTCTGATTTAAATCAAGCTGCTCTGTCCAACAAGCCGAAGCTGAAACATGAAAGTGGTGCTTCACCTCCGTTTGACTGGAATTAACTAAAAGATTCAGTTTATATCAGGATACTTATTAACATCGAATTAATTTAGAACATCGAGAATTTAGAAAAATATTTACACAGCTCACAGGAGTTTCTTTTGTTTCACAGCTTTTCCTTCTTTTCCTGTCAGTCCTTGATGACCCCCCCCCCCCCCCCCCCCCCCCCCCCCCCCCCCCCCCCCCCCCCCCCACACACACACACACACACACACTTCCTCCTCCCACCACTTCACAAAGTTCAGTACTTGGAGCTGAGTGAGATAACTGGAACTCTTGTGAAGGTCACTCACTGTGGCCTTCATGAAGTCTTTGAGTAGCAACATGCTGAAGTATGTGTCTGTTCTAGATGTGCGTAGGGTTCTAGACACCTCATAACTCATAAGTAACCTCTCATGGAACACTAACTAAACTAAGCAACTGGTTCTGGAGGATGGTTACTGGACCATCTACATCCGTGGGGATTGGGTTTAGAGGGTGAACACCTTCCAGGTCCTGCAGTCTGTTTCTGAGGACCTCATAAACAACCTTACCTCTTTTTGTCTTTATTCATTTAGAACTTTGTAAGGTCATTTTTATCTTTACATTAATGTAATTATTTATAATAGGTCCACTTTATTTATAAATGCTGCTTTATATTAGTGATGTGTGGGTCTTCATCAAATATAGCTGCACTTTTAATTTTATTGTAGGCGTTGCTTATTATGACAAGCTCATCTGACTCAAACCTACTGTAGCGTATCAGTGTAAACATGCCTTAACTTGGTCTGACCAAGAAACTTGTTGAAGCAGTTGAAAAGTAAGAAAACTCATGAAATCAACAGATTTTATTTTATGCAATTTTTTTTCCATTTTTTTCATTTCATTCTGCTGATCTGAGCACATCAGTAAAATGACGTGTTAAAATTTTTCTGATATTACATAAGAAGAAAAGACCCAGTGAAGTGGGTTCCTCATGACTTTGTGGGGATTAAAGCAAATTCACTGAGGCTTTACCAGAACGTTCTGTCAGAGCTACAGGACATAGAGGAACCACACACAGCTGGAATCAGCTGTGAGGAGGGAACGTGTCAATGAAACGTTTTGTCTTTTAATATCATTTAAATTAGGTGTGACCTCTTTGATCTCATGTCATTAACATTTATTTTTCTTCCAACCAGTATTTGAATACAACTATCAAATGTTTAGAGATTTTCACCTTAAGAACTTCTTTACTGGATCAGAAGAATTAAATAACTGCAGTCAATACAGGGAATAATACAAATAACAGCTGCTTTAATGGGTTTTGATTGATAAATACTCTATAGAGATCATTCATATTTTTTAGAGTAAACAAATAGTGTATTATTTTTTACGTTTTTTTTAATCAAACCTCAAATAAAAATGAAGAGAATGAGATAAGTTTGCATTTTTTGTTGTTCTTAAAATAGTGTTGTGTATCACTTGAAGAAGGATTAATCTGAAGTGTTTAATTAAAGGAAATAGCATTTAGGTTGCTAAAAAAATGTTTTTTTTTAACTATGCCTTCAGTAAACACACTTCATTACAACCACTTCATAAAGTATGTTTTAGTCCCCATAACTCATCAAAACATGAGCTGAAAAAATAAAAACAAATCAGAAAATATGGAGATGTTTGATTAAAAGGCTTAAGACTGTAACCATAGTTAATAATACCTAATAATACCTAGTATTTTGACATTAATTATGACATCATATCACTTGATTAGGTTGATAATCTTCTTTATAAATGATTTTATTAACCTTTTAGCTAGCAGGCCGACCACTTCACTGGTTTATCCTATTGCAATATAACAACATTATTATCGTAACATTATTAATAATATTTTTGCATTAATATTTACAATATATCATAACTTATATTGCCCCAAAAGGATTTTTAAATATAGGCAAAAATGATCATTTGAATTGTTTTTTATTGGTGTGGGTGTTAAGTGCTTTTTTTCAGCAAAAATGTAGAAATTTAGCAGGAAAAACAGCTGAAGAAGACATGTCACAACAACACCTGGGACACTTCTACTGGCCATGAATAATTATTACCATATAACCCTTACTGCCAAAATAAATTATGAATGCAAAAAAGAAAAAATGTCTGTTTTTTTTCCCTGTGTACATTAAAGGGTTCAACACAACATAAAATTACCTTAAAATGTAAACTAATGGTTAGTACAAACATTCACTACGTGGTATAAGCATGGACGAAAGTTTGATTTCTAAGGTTTGGTAGCAGTGTGTGTGTGTGTGTGTGTGTGGGGGGGGGGGGTCTGGAGGTGGAGATTGGGGTCTTGAACTGCCATGATATCCACCCTACACCTATAACAACAGCCAGTGTTTATTTAATTAAGCAGAACATGTTTTAGACAGTAAACAACTCAAAACTGCTTCTAGAAAAGTGCAGGGGACACACACACACACACACACACACACACACACACACACACACACACACACACACACACACACACACACACACACACACACACACACACACACACACACACACACACACACACACACATTATGCCCATGGTATAAGATGCTATAATAGGTATAAAAGATGCTATCCTAGTTAAAATAACTTCCTAAATCAAGGAAAGAACAGAAAACCATGAGTTTAACTTCCAGACAGGAACAATCTGAGGTGGAACATCCAGAAGATCCAAGAGGAGAGGAAAACGTATTAAGAGCGAATAGAACAGGAGGGAAGGAGAAGGTCAAAGAACTTACACCTCCTGCTGCTGGGTCAAAGTCTCACTGTCTTCTCTGTGTCTCTCAGGATGTTATCCTCCCGGCTGCTGCCTTCATGTACCAGAGTCGGTTCACTCTGCTGCATCTGCAGGATCTCTGCACAGTCTGAGGGGGGAGGGGGGATTAAGACGGGAGGGGAGGGGGTCGTGGATGGTGGAGAAAGTTCAGGAGGGACGCTGAACCACTGGACAAGGTCTGCTGTCATGGCACGATCACATGGAGGAAAAACCAGAACCCTCTGCCCTTCTGAGGTGTGAGTCTGGCTGTTAAACTCTGTGCAGCACATCTACAACAGCTTCTTCACCCTGCTGGGTCAGTTAGCTGATCAGCAACATAGTCTGAAACACTGCTGAGCAAGTAATGATGTAAGTGGTTCTTTCAGCTATAGTTTATTATCCTTTACATTTCTGTGAAGCTGGATTTCCTTAATAGAGTCAAAATGCAAACACATTCCATCCTCTGAGAATAAATGATTTTATTCTGTCTGCCGTCCTATACCGCCTCCTCCCAGAGCTCCGTTGGTTAGTTAGTTTTTGCATTTTGCTGCCACATCAGCCTTTTCCTTCCTTTATTAAAGTATTTTGAGTTCAGTTCTCACCTCCCTGCCTCCTTCCTCCTTATTTTGGATCCACATCACCACCAAAACATGACACCCTGCTTGTTATCTAACTCTGACTGTCTGAGTAACATACCATGAGGGGAAAATCTCACCTGACATCACATCAGGCTGATGGAAAATCTACATTGAACTAAATAGAAACTTCCCAGCATGAGTGCACAAACTAAAGACTCAGTCTCTTTGTATAAATGAAACACTTAAATCAGAGCCTCATGTGCATGTGAACAACCTAATCAGATCAGGATTTTAGGAAACATTAACTTTGCACATATTAAGAAAGAATCATGTCTGGTTGATTATTTTGTGTAACAATGCTTCTAGGTAATAAACCCTATAGAAATACCTGATTAGTTACCTTTACTACGAGGTAGAACTTGTAAGCATTCATCAAGTATGTAAAGGTGTCAATTGTCTGTGACTGGCACTAACCAAAAGCCTGATTAACCCATTTTATGCACAGCTTAGTAGTATATTAGCTAATACGTATGTTTGCATGAATGTGCTGAAAAATCAAGCACATATGCAAATACTTTTTAAATCAAATGAATCAACATGCATCCTAATCAAACATGATAATATATATTTTTACCCCTGAATTGTAAAGCTTTGGTTCTGATGCAACTCAGTTTTGTTGTCTAAAAACACAAAGGACTTTACTTCATTATGTTTCATTAACACTTTAAAGGTGTGGTTTACTCATTTTTTATACCTTTGCAGTGTTCTCTAGTGTAAATCAATGACTTATGAGTCATTTTTATAAAGAAAAAAGCTATGATGCTTCTATTCTCTGATGCAAAAGATTGCTGATTCGTAGGTCTGCTTGAAACAGCAGGTTTCCTCATTGTTATTAATGATAAGCACAACCCTCACCTAGGTATTTGATCCTGAATCCGCGAGGATAAACTGACGGTGTAGTTTACTAAGCTAAGGGCGAAGCTAAGGCCTACTAAGCTAAGGGCGAAGGAGAAATGACAAGAACTGCTTCCTCAGCATTTGACAATGAATGTTTCAGAATGGTAATAGGCCTACCTGTGAACTTACAGATTTTTCTAAAAGAGCAGAACGTTCTGCTGTGACGCCCAAACCGAGCTGAAAGCTGTCCGTAGGAATTGCTATGTTAACATTAGCTTGTGTGGCTAACCTCAAAGATCTCAAAATAACTGCTAATATTTCAGCAAAAATATGTTACAAACTTAGCCAAAAGCCGTTCCTAAAGGCATTCTCCTCCTCCATGCAAAAAAAAAAAAAAGCATTCTTGTAGAAAAAGTTAAACATCAAACTGGGACTTGAACTCAGGTCTCCCTCACCAGAGGCAGTCTTAGATCACTACACTACAGCTCAGTTGTTATGATTTGGTCCTGTTTCTTTAACTTTGTGGGTTATTTAAATTAAAATAAAATAATATATTATTTACTAGCCAATGAGGCTCCCAGACCACACAAGGCTGTAGCCATTAGCCTGAGCCAGATTATACTGTAACTGTGGATAGTGGATATGAGGAAAGTCTGCACAGCAAAACTCACGGTCTAGTTTACTATCAAGTCATATCTAGCCTGTGCATTATCCAGGCCTGTCTGTGGGGCGGGGCTAGCCAAGATGGGCCAGACCATGTATGCAAATTCACATTGTGATGTAGATCTTTGACCAATTTCAAACTCTATAGTGCTAAAACTGGATTACACTCCTTTTTTAAATCCCAGGAGAACCAGGGAAAAGACAGTTTTCATTTTCGGCCTGCATGAAAGGCTCAGGGTGACCTATTATAATCCAAAATAACCTGGGGGGGAAATAGTTTTTTGAGTAAACCACACCTTTAATATTTATGGTTTTATTGTTGCAGCCTTGTATAGTTGAAAGATAGCAGCTACATGTATTTCTAGTATCATTTTTTTACTGTTGCATATTTCCATAATATACTCACCGTTTGACACACTCATATGCTAAAAACACAATAGAGTAGTATTTTTATGAAAAATGTTTCTATTATTTTTAAAAACTGTCCTCTATTGAAAAAAGCTGGCATTTTCTCCATTCGCCATCAAGTTGACATCATTAAGAAGGAAACCCCACAGAGCTCAAACTGAGAGCCACAGACCTCAAAGGAAGTGAAGAAATGAGATGCAGATTTGACATTTTTCATTTGTCTATGGGTACATTTATGGTAAGGTTAGCACTGTGGATCAAATTGTTCACAGGAAGCTAAAAAGGCATTAAAAAACAAGGAAATGCATATCCTTGCATAAATGATAAACAATGTGCATTAAACATAGTTAAAATGTGCTCAAAGTTCAAACAAATAAAAACACTTGAGTACATCGAAGGGTTAACTCGTCGTCAAATAGAAAACAACCTTTTTCTCAGAATGAAAGAGAAACAGGTCAGGTCTTCTCAGATAAATTAGTGTTGATAGTTGAGCATCACACCCAGAGTGCTGAAAACCCCAAAAATAAAGACATAAGCTGAGCATAAAACATAAGGGAATTTATGTTGGGTTGACTTTTTCTTTAAGGCGTCCTGATTAATTAATCTTAAAATGTTGGAAAGTCTGAACTAAGTCGGTGTAGAGTCACAGTCACTCAGGACATGGTCATCTGAAGTGATAAAAAAAAAGGGGCAACTTAACTCTTTGTTTATGAAGACTTGTCCCCTCTCGTCCAAGAGGCTTCTTCAGTTCTGAGACATGGACTGGAGGTATCAGGTATATTCTGATAGGGGAGATGAAGTCACTAATGATGAGGCCATTGTTGTAGCCAATTAAGCTCACATGGTAGATGAGAGGTGAAAAGTCTTCCAGAAACAAGAGAAATCCACTTCCCTTTGTTTAAAAATCACTCGCCTCACCTCCTATCCAGATCTGGGTCATGGGGGCAGCATCCCAACTAGAGAATCCCAGACCATCCTTCCCCTGGCCACCTCCACCAGCAGGACCCCAAGGCGTTCCCAGGCCAGACTGGAGATGTACTTTCTCCAGCATGTCCTGGGTCGACCTGCGGGGGGCCTCTGACAGGATATGTCCAAAACACCTCCCCAGGAAGGCGTCCAGGAAGCATCCTGGCAAGATGCCTGAACCACCTCAACTGGCTCCTCTTGATATGGAGGAGCAGCGGTTCTACTCAGAGTCCCTCCTGGATGACCTCCTCACCCTATCTCTAAGGCTGAGCCCAGCCACCCTACGGAGGGAAGGGAACTCATTTTGGATGCTTGTATCTCGTTCTTTCAGTCATTACCCAAAGCTCATGACCTGAGGATTGGGACGTAGATTGACCGGTAAACAGAGAGCTTTGCTTTCTGGCTCAGCTCCCTCTTCACCATGACAATCCTCTTGTTGATCTCATGTTCCCTCCTTCCTTCACTCATGAACAAAAATGTTCACCGTCCATTTCACCAAGCAGTTCAGATCAAAAGAGAACACTAAAAGGAGAATGTTGCAGGGGATTATGGGACCTATTGGGGGCACAACCCACATGTTTACAAGTGTTTCTGATTCCACTGATCCTTACTATCCCTACAAAAAAAAAAACAAAACAAACAAAACAAGACATATATATAATAACTGAGAACAGCTGCTGAATAAGGACTTATACATTTTGAGCAGAAAAGATGAGAACCAGGACATTTCCTGCTGTGAGCTCTTTAGGTCTCAACCTGGATCATGGGTTCTGACAAAAATGGGAAATTTACCTAAACTGTTTTTTTTTTTTAAACTGATGCAAAGTTACACAAAAGCCATTTTCTTGATTTGCCATGCTGGGTCTGTGAGGTCAATGAGGTCAGAGTGGATGAGTCATCATTATTAATTTAAATATGGTTCAATAAATGATAACCAAAGGAAATCAGTTCATGGAGTAAACTGGGCTGAAGCTCCTGATTTTATCTGCAGGATTTTGTGGACCAAGTGGTGTTCAGGAAGAACAGAACACTGTAAGGAAAACGAGGTACAAGTACTTCCTGCTGTTGGTTAAGTTAACAGTGAAATGAATGAGTCCAAATCTCTAAACCATCATACTGATTGTTTCATTTTTTGTGTAATTTAGAGTCAGTCACTTCAGACAAACCTCTGACCCATTCAGGACATGGTGCTGGTTCTGCTGCAGTATGGCGTGGTATTGTTCGGTTCATAACATTTATCAGCACACACCCTGCTCTCTGACAGAAGGTGATATTTGATTAGGATCTCAGATTTATGGAACTTAGATCAATAACGTTTAGCCCACACCTTTATGCAAACAGTGAGGAGTGAATAAAAGGCTGAGAGTCCCGGTGTTCCAGCACAGTCTCAGTTCCTGACTCCGTCCTGGTCCAGCCATGATGAAGGTGCCTGCTCTCCTCCTCGCAGCCCTGCTGCTGCTGCTGCCTGGGACTCTGACAGAGAGTAAGATTCAGAAAAGTTAACTGCATAAAAATAATGGTTTTTATTCTAAATGTGTTTTCTTTATTGTGTATCTTCAGATGCTAACTCAGCTCCCATTGAGGTGGTGGTGAAGAACCACTTACTGAACAAAGAGCCGCTGACCTACAGCACTCAAGTGGCTTACAGAGGGATCCTCATCGGCGCCATGAAAACCCTCATGAACTCCAACACAGACTTTAAGTATGACTTTGACTTTATTAGAGAATCTGCAGCTTAAAGCTGGTTTCACTGATATAAATGGTGTTACTTTATTAGAAGTTCAACAGAAAGGAGTTAGATTCCTTCTGAAGCAACAGGATAGGGTTGATATGTGATTCAGAGAGGTAAACGTCTACAATCGCTCTCAGAAGGAGTAAATAATGAGTTATTTTGAGTGAACTGATTGAAGTCTTTCAGTACCTGAACATCTCAACCTTTCTTCAGCAACACAGACGTGTTCATGTGTATTTCAAAGTATGAAAAACATATTTAGATCCTTCTTAAAGGAACTGTTTTTTTTCCCAGCTCAAAGTTTTAAGTTTATCAGGTTTGCATGTGAAAAATGTTGTTACTCTTTTCTCATTTGAATACCATCTGTGTTGCTATGCATGACTCCATGCACTGAGGTGGCTGAAGGTATTTGCACCAACTCCCTGTAAAGCTGAGGTCACAATACACAACCTTTGTGGTTTTTACAGGTTTTGAAGACTTGGAGTCAACACTTACAGACTGCTTTCAACAGATTGTTTAATGATGATTGATTAAAGAAAACTGAATTTGTCAAGCTCTCCTCAGGGTGACAGTTTAAAGTAAACACTAGTTAGTGGCAGTTCAAGGCTGGGTCTGGTCTTTATTACTCACACCAGTTGGCAACTGTCCCCAGCTAGTGCAGAGTTACCTAGCAGGGAATTGTGGGTGAGATTTTGCAACAATATACATTTTTTGAGAGTTTTCTTGTTTGTAGTGGGACTTTATAATGTCCACCTGGTGTGGAAGCTGGAAGGAGTGATGAAGAGGATGACAGGGGTCCTCTGGGTTTTTGTGCTTAAAATAATTAAAAATGCTTGATTTTTCCACTGTCCTGCAATCCTTAAAGTCTTTAAGGTGTGTGATTTGGGTGATTGGGATTATGGTGGACACTGAACCGGTCTGTCAGAAATCAAGGCTCTTTATTTACCTACGTCCCAATCCTCACCTATGGTCATGAGCTTTGGGTAATGATAGAAAGAACGAGATCGCAGATACAAGCAGCTGAAATGAGTTTTCTTCGCAGGGTGGCTGGGCTCAGCCTTAGAGATAGGGTGAGGGGGGTCATTCAGGAGGGACTCTGAGTAGAACCACTGCTCCTCCATATCAAGAGGAGTCAGTTGAGGTGGTTCAGGCATCTTGTTAGAATGCCTCCTGGACGCCTCCCCAGGGAGGTGTTCCAGGCATGTTGGATAAAGTACATCTTCAGTCTGGCCTGGGAACGCCTTGAGGTCCTGCTGGAGGAGCTGGTGGAGGTGGCTGGTGAAACGATGGTGTGGGACTCCCTAGTTGGGATTCTGCCCCTGCGACCTGGACCCAGATAGGTGGAAGAAGACGAGGCGATGGATTATGATAGATTGCTTCTACTGTTTAGGAAACATTCAGCATATCATGTCACCATCACCCATTCATACACACAGCTGAAGAGTCATTGGACTTGTGGTTAAGGAAGCAGAACTCAAACCAACAACTTCACCATTTGTCAGACGACTACTCTTCCTCCTGAGTCACAGTCACCTCAAAAACAGCTTCAGGTCCACTTACTCAGAGGATTCACGTTTATTCTTATATTATTTGTGTATTTTCCTCTTTTTTTAATCCAAATAACTCTTAGGCACCAGCTCGTAACACAAACTGAAGCTCGGCTCCTTCCAGTGGGTGTAGTAAACACGATGTGGATGTTTTTAGTTATAGTGACTAATGGAATGGATAAAAACAGTATTCACTGAAAGGCTTTTGTAGTAAGGATGGTTCTCCAAATGCCTTTGACTCCTGTAGCCATGGCAACAGAAATCCTCCAGTATTTAATGAACCAAACGTGTCTTTCTCTAAGCTTTGTGGTCCTCAAAGGAAGCAGCTCCTGAATCCTAATACTCCACCTGGTCACCTTCAGGCCAGATATAAATTTCAGACAGTTGTCAACAAGTGGTATAAACAGAACCGATGCTCTGTTTGACCCAACAGGTTCACCTACTCAGAGGATCCAAACTACGGCCCATACCTGGAGAGTGTGAACGGTCTGGCTGGAAACGATGAAGATCACACCTACTGGGAGCTGTTGGTCAAGAAACCAGACAATACCATCCTGCGCCCAGATGTTGGTCAGTACACACACCATACACACCAAGCTCGTAACCATTCTTATTTAATCAGTGTTTGTGGATATTTCACAGGAATTGGATGCTACATTCCCAACCGAAATGAACAAATCATCTTTAATTTCACAACCTGGTGAAGATTCCTCACCTACCACACTTCTTCTGGACTTTGGATTTCAAAGAATGAAAACATCCAGCTGTTTGTTGTTCAGAAACAATAAAGTCTAAATTTCATAATGCATCCTAAGTGTTGAGTTTATTGGTTTGCAGATGAATAATTTATAATCAATATGTTTATAATCTCTTTGCAACAATCATCAGAAAAGACCAATGTTTTTCACTGCTTCACCCATTGTACTGAGACTGGAGGTAGAGATATGAGTAAATCCAACTAATCATCCTGAAACAGACAATTCTCACAGTTTCTACACCAGCAAACATCTGAGTAATCAGACATTGTGACCAGAACACCTTTAACGCTCAGGTTCTTGACTTTTCATGGTGAACTTCAAGCAGCTCAAACCTTTGAGCTTCAGCTGGATGAGCCCAGTGAGTTGTCCCCATTCCTTTAGTGAACAAATCTCAGTGTCACAGGATTTCTTTAGAAACAAAAACAGCAAAATGTTCCTAAATTGTACTTTTAGAGCTCACGAGAAACTAAACCTTCCTTATAAATGCAGATTTTACCAGAGGGGGAGTTCATATAGAGCAAACTCAAAGAATAAGATCAGAGGGAGGACGTCTGTTAGAAATAACTAAATCTGCAAAGATGATACAAACTGTGCACATCAGAGACATTTAGTGCAGTTTGAGACAACAGATTTTGTTGGAGTGTAGCAACCTGTGGCAGGGAGGGTTTCCTGAACTGGTTTCTATGACAGCAGGGCTGTAGCAGCCAATCAGAGAAGAAGCTCTGCTGTCTGTCCAGTGATTGGTGGACAGGATGCTCTGGGTTCATCTACCTGTCCAGTATCTTTTTTTTTACAGTATAACATCAAAACAGGCACTTGCCACAACTCAAAGGACAACCTGACACCAAAAGATGTCCTTTTGTCTCTAACCACCCTTAAACCCAGTCACCCATTAAAACATGAAGATGAAATAAAACCTCCCATAGATCAACAGCTTGTTGATAAATTCAGACCACTCACAATTCCCTGAGAAGGATGGTCTGGTTCAGCTAATGCTAGCTTTAATACTACCGGTAATAATAATTCTAATACTAATACTAGTAGTCCCTTAGGAAAATAGTTCATCTGCATAAACCCATCCTGATCTTTCTGTGAAGAACAGGTTCTGTCATTTTGTTGTCATTTTGGACAACACCTGGGGTTTCGTATCTTGTGTACTTTAACATGAGGCCTGATATGGAACCAGGGATTGAAGCTGATCTTGCAATAAGTGAATAACAGTCCACCTGCTGAGCCTTAGCCTTTATAGCTTCAGGTTGTTTTTTGATTTTTAGTGAATAGAGTTTTTTCACAGTTATGTATGTGGCTGCAAATTAAGGTAGAAAGTAAAAGCTGGATAACAATATCAGCTGTCTCATCTAGCTGAAAAGTAAAATAGTAACTGCTGTGGGAGGTGTGTGTGTGTGTGTGTGTGTGTGTGTGTGTGTGTGTGTGTGTGGGGGGGGGGGGGT
>SSNR01000262.1:792013-809456 GCA_006937965.1 Callopanchax toddi | reverse complement strand
GGGGGGGGGGGGGTATTGCAAATTTTGGTATCAATCCAATACTGAGTATAATAAAAAGACCAGCACTGCTTATACTAAATTTTGGAAATGTCAATAAATATATTTATATTTTGAAATGTCATTAAACAATGGTAAAATAAAATATATAAAAAAAATCCAAAACAATGAGACAATCAATTTCTTAAAATTTTGATTTGAAGCCTAAACTTGAAACTTTTTCAAAAATGTTTTAAAAAGTCAAAGGAAAAAGAAAGAAAAAGTAACAAGGTTTATGAAAATTTTAAAATAGTACAAATAAAAAAAAGAAGTAAAAGAAAGTGCACTCACTGAAAGACGTGGACATTTAGAGATTCAACCATTGAGTGCCAACACTAATATGTACATTTATATAACTGTTTCTCTATACTGAGGCTATTAGTCCTAGTAGCTACAGCAGATAAATCAAGATGCACCTGAGACGAGAGTAAAATCAACCAATCAGGTGGCGTCTCTCAGTGGGTGGGATGAGTAACTGCTCATTGTAGAGCGACCAATCAGAAGTCAGAGCCGAGCGTCTGGCGAGAGGCAGCCAATGGAGAAGAGGAGTATTGCTAGCCTGTTAGCTCTAATGCTAAAGCAAATATTGGAGCAATTTGTTGTAAGAAGTCCCACAACGGAGTTAAGTTTGGTAAAAAAAACAACAGCAGTGGATCACACCCTAAGCTAAGGATCTACCATATAGTTTTTTATGCTACAATCTTGGATAAACATCATCTTTTTTTACTGAAGTCCTCAGAGAGAAGAGTTCATCCATTAAAGTTAGAAGATGGAAGGTGAGTAATTTGTGCCACCTGTTTTTATTCTGGTTCGGCTGTTTTGGTCACCTTGTGATTAAAGTTATTTTAAGCCTCAGGCTTCAGATTAATTTACTCCCCCTTTGTGTCATTACGGACAAAAATGTCCATCTCCAAAAACTACTATGAAAACCTCTTGAATTAATCTATTTTTCATTTTTTTTCTGAATAGATGTCATAAACAACTTCACTTCCGCTGAAAACAACCACGTGTTGATCATTTTGAGGAGCTATTATGTTGTTAATGAAAAATAACATGCAAAAACTGAGTTATTTTTAATTAAACCAGTTTTGGGTGGCTGGGGAATTATTTCACAGATCTGTCCTATATATCCTATTTGTCAAGAAATACCCCAAATAATAACTTCTATATATTATTTTTGCTTTCAGCATATCCAAAATATTCCAAAATTAATTATCCCTCATGTTTGTGGAGTTTTTTTTTCATTAAACATATTAGCATATTTGAAAATCTTGATAATGGTTTATTATTTGATTATTTAGATCAGAACTAAAGTAGATTGAAATATTTAACATAAGAATAGAAAAAAATAAATACAACTATAAATGATTTATATTTAACAGCTAAACTTAATGACAGCTGTTTAGAAGTGGACATTTTTGTCCTTAACAACCTAAGAAGGTTGGATGATGTGCAAACGACTAGTAACGCATTAAAACTAGTATTTTTTGTATTTCTTGACTTTTATAGGACCGACTTTGAAACAAGCTACCAAAAATTAAATTGATTTAATAATGTATTCAGTTTATAAAGTTCTTTAGCAGTGTTTTGGAAGTGGACATCCTTAACCTTAGAGGGTCGTTCATTTTTCTAAATGTTTCATATGAATGTTCATTTTTCTTTTTCTCAATAACTAGTATAAAGTTACACGTTTCATAATCCACACAGAACAAGCCATGTCACTAGGGTCAGTGAAATAAGCTTCTACCTTTTCAGTCATTTAACACTGATGTCCAAGCTGTTGTATTTCCCTATAGCGGTTTGGGGCATGTGTGTAACCTAATATTTGATTATGGTGATATTGACAAACAAATCATCAATAATCGAATCATATTTAATGGCTGCTGTGCTGTTGAGTTAATCGTTATAAGGTTAACCAGACCAGAGGCAGAGGGCTGAGGTGTGTGGACATAATAGATACCTGGAGGTCTCAGTGACCCTGATCAGTCAGAGGGTCTCAATCAGGTTCTCAGACCAGGATAAATCTGAAGCTCTTATCAGTGTGTCAGGTCTGATTCAGACATTAAAATCAATTTAAAACATTGTAATTCAGTGGTGATGCTCAGCTGTAATAAAGATGTAGGAGGGAACTGAGTATTTGAAGTTAGGGTTAAATATTTATATTAAATTCTTGTAGGGAGAAAAGATCCCATCAGTGTTGCTCCTAGTAATGGTTTAAAGTGTATTAATATGCATCTGTCGAGTGTGTGTTGAGAGCTGCTGTAGTTTACGGCAGCAATAGAACCAGCAGCATCGAGGTTCCCTGTAAAAATCCAAAGCAATTATTGGAGAGCAGTGAATCTTTGCAGTCTAATAGTGCTCTTCGTGTTCTTTTCAGGCTTTTAAACTAATTCGTGATTGATCGCTAATTATCGGTGACGGGGCCCCTGGAGACAGTTGGGCCCCTCCTTTTTTTTCTCACTATGTGAAAGCAGCTATAACTTTCAAACAACCAACTCTGCTGCTGCCTTCTGCGGCTCAATAGTCTTCAGGATGTTTGAATAATCGTCGTGGCCTGTTTCCCCCCCCCCCAACAATGAAGCACTGGAATCTCAATAACATGATGGTAACTCGCACAATAGTCTGTGTTGCAGGTAAAAGGTTTTAAAGATCAAACGACATCGTCGTTTTCTGGAATACGTCCATACAGATCAGCTGTTGAACTTTCATCCCAAAGCCTCCAATCAAATATCTCTAGTTGTGCTTTTTCATTTTATTGACTGTGGTGCAGAATCAAAAACGGCATTGATAACCTTCTCTGCATAACGACAACCGGGTCTGTTAATAGCGCATGGATTGATGTTGGCTGTTCGGAAGTGAATCACTCTCCCGCCCCGCCAACAGGAGCATTAACAAAGAGCATCACTGATGACAATGTATTTATTTCCTTCAAGGGCGGATCAATTGAGGCGAAGGTTTTGTCTCAGAAATCCATTCCCTCAGTTTGCTCTGTGCAGCAGGATCCAGACTATAAAAGCAGAGCTGGCACGGTGATGCTGCCCAAAGCTGCTGTCCTGCTTCAGGAAGGACGCTCAGGAGCTCCAGCTAGAGTGTGCTGCAGGTAAGCTCATCGCGTTCTAACTACAGGACTGGAGTTCTGTTTGCAGAGAGTCAAAGTTTAGGTCAGATGCTACAAAGGCTAAAATAAAGGGTGAGCTGTCCCCAGTCAGCAGATGGGACCATGACAACAGCTTAAATAACTGCAGATATCAGAAATATTAATAAATGAAGTTGCTTATTTTTAGAAATCAAGCTAACATGACCAGTCATTAATACTTTGGATCACTTTAAAAGTTTAAAACAAAGGTAACAGTTTAATTTCTTTAAACTGAAGGTCTGGTACATTTTCCATGTGACATTTGACTATTTGAAGGCTTTACTCATAATTTTAGAAGATTCCGGTAGTTTGATTTATTTAGCTTTACGAGCTGAAAATCTTTATAAAGTATGTTTTACGGTGCACATATATGTCAAAGGGAACTATTAAGTTATTATGAACATGACACAAAATTGCTCCCCAATGTGTAAAATAAAATAAAAGCGATCAGGTAGATAAACACATTTTGTGGTAATAGGTAGGGAAACGTAACAGCAGCATCACTCAATGTTTTGTTCCTGATGTCTGAGCTGAAGTAGATGAGTGTGTGTGTGGACCTCAGTCCTCCCGTTGACTCTGATCAGAGCGCAGACTGTTCTAAAGGACTTGTGCTGCTGAGCTGAAGCTCATACGATCTGCTCGGTTTCATTGCTTTACTGTGGTTTCTCATCGTGTTGGATACAGCTTCAGGTCAGACAGGAACAGCAGATCTGTCCAGAACCAGGCTCTTCTATGATCCAGTCACTGATGTTACTGATCCAGTGTTTGTTTTTCTTCCAGACTGTGAGTTTAGGATTTTTTCTGACACCACCAGTAATGCTGTCTTACTGGAATTTCTTAGGGAACTGTTGTTGACTTTCCGTGTTCTAGACTCAACAATATGGGTGTAGATTTTGCATGGATGGAGGTGACGTGTCCTCACCAATACCCATCTATTGCTGAATTGTCCCCACCAATAATTCGATTCAAGGGTGCAGAAATAGCGCTGCATCCCCGCCAATAATACGTGCAGCCCAACAGACCAGGTGCTGTGTTGCTGTGTGTGGTGTCTGCGGGCAGACCTGTGTCCAGGGCAAGGAGGCATACCTGTCTGGATTTTACCGGCGCTAGCCCCTCGTGGCCTCTTACGCTGATGGCACCAGCCCTGGGTCTGGATGAGGACTGGCCATTGGGTATTTTCCCAGTGATGGTAACTTTGGGCCGGTCTGGTACCGGGACGGATTGATTTGATCTGCACTTCCTGTTCCGGCGCATGCTTGACCCTTCCGTGTGCATCCTGTCCTGGTCCCCACTAATGTCAAGAGCAAGTCTACGCCATTGCATAGTTGTCACATTTAATGTATCTGTTCATGATCACCTTAAATACATTTATTTATTAAGAATAATGCAGGTCTTTTGATTTCTTAGTTTTTATAGGAGTGTTAAGGTTTGCTAACTAGTGTAGCTTAGCATCATCGCTTCACTCGCTCCTACTAGTGATACTGGTAAATGGAATGAATGCAATATTTTTGTCATGATGGAGGCGAGGTTGAATTGGAGTTGAGGCTGAATTTGAAGCGGGGATTTATGCTGTTGAAACACCAGTAGGTTTCCAGCCTTCCTTAGCTAGCGTAGAGCTACTAGAAACCAGCAGCTGTCTGCCAGCAGACCCTGAGCAGCCTGGACCTCAGGGCGACCGGGTGACTAACAGAAGCGTAGTCCTCAGGTTAAGCTCCTGGTTCACCACCGACCTGTCCACCTTTCTAACATTTCTCTCCAGTCACTGACACACAAGTCCTTCTGCGTTTGTCTCTTTCCTGTCCTCTCAGATCACAGTTGGTCGAGGCAGAAGGCTCCGCCCACTCTGAACCTGGTACTGGAGGTTTCATCCTGGTAAAATGGAGTTTCCCTTCCATACGGTTCTGCTCATAATGGAGAATTTAATTTAAGAAATGCTTCGATCCAATCTGCTGGTTCCTTTTAGGTCAAATTTGACTAATTGTTTTATTTATAATGAATCAACTTTTATTTCAACTGAACTACGTTTACTTTACTACACAGCTTGTGTTGTGAACTTGTGCTTTATAAATAAACTAAATTGAAGTTTAGATATTAAAAGTGATTCATGTATTCTTTAAACAGGAACCAACACTCTTTTACTGACCCACTTCTCTTTCATCCTGCATCCTGTCTTTGCTCCATGTGAGGGCGCTGTTGTTCCATGCATGGGTTTAAATCTGCAGATCATCACATTATACAGAGCACTGATTTCTCGCCAAGCTGTTTTGTACATTTTAAACAAAGTTTCAGCCAAAATCAGTGGTTTCAATGCTCGCTCTGCCTCAGCAGAGCGCTCACCTCACATCATTTTACAGACACTTGAGACTGATTTGTGCCTTTAGCTGTGCAACATGCTAATACTCAAAAACATAATTCAGGGCACTTCAGACATTTACTCACAATATAAGCTTCCTGTTTAACACCTGGAAAGGAAAATGAACGCTCTAAAAATTCATTCATGGTTTTAGTTCTTCAAACTGTTCATTTAAATTTCAGATATAAGTGATCTAAACAGAATAATAACCCATTGTATTTAGCTCACAAGAGTTTGGAAGTGTAACTAAAATATTTCTAAGTCAACAATGGTCCAAATTACCAGCTGATTTAAAGGCACAGACCATGAAATCCTCGTGTGTTCCTATCCTGCTGCTGTGGATTTTCTGGATGTGTAAATAAGTCCAGGAGGACTGAAGACATGAATCTCTCTCTTCGGATACTTTCATACATCCAGACTTGATGTGATGAAACAGTGACAATGTTAACAAAAAAGTTGTGTTTTTTTTTATATCCTCACAATACGTTTTGTTAGGTAAAGCTAAAAATGTTGCTTTAGTTTTTATATCTGACTAGTAAAATGACCAAAAGGTTAAATGGTATGTTGAATAGTAATTCTCTTTATCCTCTCAGAAAATAATTAGATGATGTTAATAGTTTTTTTTATATTATTATTAAGTTACATTGATTATCTCTACAGAAACAACATGAAACAAAAGATACCTAAAATGGTAAATATTCTCATATGATATATTCATTCTCCTTAGTTGTAAACTTCCTTTTAATAGAATTATTATCAGGAGTAAGTTTCTAAATGCTCCTAAAAATATGAGGACATTTGCAGGTTTGATGACCTCTAAAAGTTAAACACACAGATGTGAAAGTGAAAAGAATTCACCCCCTCAGATCGGTTTTTGCTTTTTGTCAAAGTAAAAAAAAAATAAAAATCTCACAAAGATAACCTGATAAACACAAAAAGTATTTTTTGAATCATGAAATAATTGTGATTAAAGGCACACTATATAACTTTCCCCATATTTTAAAATCTTTTTCTTGAGCCAGTATGTGCTAATATGATAACGGTCAGATTTTAGAATGAAGAAATCAGTTTAATGCAACCTGTCTGACAACACGAAGGAGGCTAAAAGATCTCAAAAAGACACATCATGTCCTGTTCTAAAGAAAGAGGAACCCGAACAACATCTAAAGCACTGGGGTGGGGTGGGGGGTGGCGGGCTACATCTGGACAGTCAGACATGGTGGTGGTAGTGTGATGGTCTGGGGCTGCTTTGCAGACCTGGACACCTACTGGGATTGATGGAACCATGATGGAACCATGAATTCTGTATCTACCAGAAAACCCTGAAGGAAAATGTCTGACCTTTGACCTTAAACAGACTGTACATGTTGGAAAACTGACTGAAATGGAACAATTCTGTAAATCAATAAGAGGCTCGTTACTAGTTATCACAAACACTGGACCCAGCCGTTTGGTTACACTGTTGTTTTCTTTGTCTGATAGTGACATTTGTTTGCTGACCTGAAACATTAAAGTGACAAATAGCAAAGACTGAATACATGTCTTCCACAACAATTTAGTTAAACTCTAAGATCGACTGGTTTTTCAACTGAAACATCATTTTTTTGGTATGTTTTCAGATGACAGTATTGATTTAAGCAGTGACATTAAGAACAGGTCAGAAGTTGGGATGATTTATGGAAACAAGTTTGAACCTTTCTTATTCATTTTAGTGTTTAATAGATTTTAAGTTGAGGTGTTTTTACAGCAGTAGTAATTCTGGTACAGTATTGTGTATTATTTAGGTTAATATACCTTCTAATCACTCATTTCCTTGAAGGAGCAGCAGATACTTGTTGTTTATGTCCTGACACACTCCAGTGCTGTTCCTCGATCAGTGTGTGTTTTTAGCTGGTAGTTATTGGTTTATTGACTGGGGCAACAAGGAAACAAACAACTGTCTTGCCACATTTATTGCATGTGACCCTCTGTTCACCATGTAGTGTTGTCCTGCTGCACTCCACTGATGGACCTCACACGTCCGTTTGCTCAGGGGCAGCTGGGCAGACGGGGTTCCCTGTAAGCAGCTCGTCAATCTCTTTCAGAATGCGAGTGGTCGTCAGGGGAGTTGAGGTTGATGAACGCTGCGTTGTGTTTGTCTGGTCCACTTCATGTCATCCCAGACAGGCGGAGGGGCTGCAGGTTGTGGTGGCTGAGTCGGAGTTAATGACAGGGCTTTGTTTGGAGCTCAGTCTCTCGCTGGGACAGACCACAACCAGACAATAGCCGGGGTCACAGGTCCTCAGACACCCGGTGTCAGGGGGCTAATGTGTTCACATTGAGTTAAGAGGAGCAGGCCGGTGTGACCTGCAGTTGCAGACTCAGATGGCTGACATGACCACGCTCAGTTTATCTGGTTCCTGATAGACCGCCACTGCTATAGCTCTCAGATTTGTTGCTTATCAGACTTCTGGGCCTAAGATGACCTCACAGGGATCCAGACTTGTTTACTGAATGATAAACTGAGGAAAGGTGAGTCTGAAAAGCTCTGGTCAAAATGGAGTCCTCTTTAATGCAGCGATGATGAGATAAATGACACATCTGAAGAGCTGCTGCATCACAGGGCTCTACTCAACACTGATGGTGTTTGGTTAGATGTACCTTTATTAAAGTCCCTGTGCTCATTTATAAAAAATTAAACATTAACATTTTTATTCATTACTGTAAAATGTTTATTTCTTATCCTTTACATCGTCTTAATCGTATATGAAATTGCAATGCTTTTTAAAAACCCTTAAATTGCCACAGTTCTATCCTGATGGAACAACAGAAACAAGAAATTATTATTTTTAATATACCTCATGAAAATTTGAATTTTAAAATGATTTATTTTATAGCAAATTGGAGTATGTGAAAGATTAGAAGCAACATTTGTTTATTTCCAATATCATCCTTTGGCAGTGTCATATTTCACAAAACACTCACATTAAGGGCCCTTCAATACATTTATCCACTCAAATAAAAAAACATCAAGTAAAGTTTCATTTTTTACCTGCTTTATTAAAAAAGGCATCTTTTTCCTTCATTTTCCATACATGGTAAAAACGATGTCATCAGAAAATAACAATAAAAATGAGTCCACTCAAAGATGCACAACCTTGGATTAATTCTCAACAATGTGCATACAAAATTGATATTATATGCTAATATTAAAACACAAAAATTTGCATCAACGGGTTAACGCAGCTTGTGAACAGGGTTTGATCATGATGCGTCCCGCCCTTCCTCCTATTTAGACTGAAAACAGTTCACATCAAACCTGAGTGGCCTGCTGGGTCAAGTGTTTTTGTTAGACAACCGTTTCTTATCTCAGGATGTTAAATGCTTGGCTCGGTTTTAGCAGCCTGGTAGTGTTTAGTCGGTTTAATTAGCACCACTTAAGGTTGATTTTGATTTACACGAGCAGGAAAGGTACAGTTGTATGAAACAAGGGCTGCTACAAGCAGAACTTCCTCTGAATGGAATGCTGCCCTCGTGAACCCGCCTGTGCTTTTCCTTCTGCTTTAAGTCAGAGCGTCTGCTGTGACAAACGGCTCAGTGTGGTTGAATTTGGTCTGCTTCATAAACGAATGAGCAAACTACAGATTCAAACTGATGCTAACAGCTTCTCTGAGCAGTTCTCCCAGCAGCAGTGATGGGATTCAGTGATTTGAAAACTGTAACACAGTTGTCTTTTTCCTGAAAGCATTGTGAAGCTTAGAAAAGTAGTTCTGCTCTTTTAAAGCATTGATCTGAGCTGTTCCTGTAAAGCTTTTGGTCAGTCCTCCATCACATCTTAGTGGAAACAATCAGCTGTTTCTTCCTCAGTTCAGTCCATTTACCTGCTGAGTTGATCTGTTGGCGTTAAACCAGCGATGGCGTTTCTTTTGATTTGACCGACTCCTCCGGGCCTGACTCTCTTCCTTTGTTCAGATTTGAGTTTTGATTTTGTTACACCCCCACCCCCACCCCTACACCAGCCGCTCTGACCCCGGCACATGCTGCTCTGGCTTATCCAGCTGTGGATTTGACCTCTCATCTTCGTATTGACCCACTGCTTCCCATGACCTTTGACCCCTCAGGGTCAAGCCCACAACCGTCTGGACCTCCTCCCACTGGCTCTTATCTCCCCCCTTCAGACGAATCACTCAGTGTTCAGGACATCAGCTGGTGAAAACCTAAATTAGCGTTTGAGTTTGAACATCAGTCCTCGTCTGTCACATTTTAAAATGTGGCTCATGATGACGCTGCAGGACCATCCTGTGCTCGCCGCTCCTCTCCGTGTCCTCATTCCACAGCCGGGTTTTGAGACATGGTGTCCTGATAGTCTGCTGTGGAGAATCTGGGTCAGACAGCGCAGGCACCAGGGGGACTTTCTGACACATCGCTGTATAGAAATCAGACTTTTCACTTTCAAAACAATAAGCCCCATATTGTGTGTGTATTATAGCTTTTGGGCTCATTGTTTTATAACGGTGTGTGTGCCACACTGCTCTGATCTGTTTATCTTCTGTCAAACAGAAGTGATGCACTGGATCGTTCACATCAGCGCACTTCACTATGAAGATGCTCATATTTATTTATTTGCTGTTTTGATTTACACTTTGATTCTGTTTAAAATCCACTCAAACAAATCTAACTCTGACGATTAAGGATGAGAAGAAGAGGATAAATGTTGTCATTTCATTGCCAGTAACTGATGCCAACATGTTAACTGATAAATGAGGTACTTCTCTGCCCCTGGCATCACTACACTATGGTTTCCTACAGGGGGAAATGGATTTTAGGATTTAGTTTGTTGTTGTTTTGCATTTTGTAGGTTGTTACTTTTTAAAGAATGCTTTTTCATTTTGTTTGTGTGTTTCCTGCTAAGTGACTCGTCCTGTGAAGCCAAGTGGACTTTGGTCCAGCAGCAGCATTCCTGATCCCTGCTGAACTGAGAGACATAAGGAGAGGGGAGGCAGGGAGAGCTGTCAGGGAGGAGGGAGGGGGAGCAAGAACAAGGGAGGAAGTGAGTGTTCATTACAAAATGTGCCTCTCAGTTGTGGGCATGCCCAGTAGAGCTTGCCTTGCAGCCTGAAATCCAGCCTCTAAATTTGAACAAGAGGGAGATGGGATGACTGAGCAGAGTTTTGTTGCTGCTGCCTCTTGCTCTGTTTTTCTCTCACAGGTGTGTGTTTAGGGATTATTGTTTTTATTTTCTTATTAAAGAAAACAAGAAGAAGACGTGGTTGGAGAAGGAGCCTTCCTGTCCTGCACGTCCTCTCCTGTCAGTGACTTTTACCTCAGAGAGAGCGGAGGAACCAACTTGAGCAGGCTGTGAGGGGGAGCTGGCAGTGAAATGTGAGGAGAAAAGCAAGAAGAGCGGCGCTCCGTGAGCTGTGCTGTCCAGGTCAGTACCCAGGAAAGGCTCAACAATGCCGAGTCCTCTGCAGAACTTGCCTTTTGTCCTTGAACACTTTTATTCTCCCGCTCAGTGTTCATTCAGAGCTTTTGGCCTTTTTTTCCCCTGATGCATGTCTATGTTCATGTTTCTAAGATCCCGTGTTGTGGTGGGTGGATTGTTACCAGGTCTGAGTGAATGAATGACAGGCAGTGGCACCGACAGCGGAGCCTCATGGCTCCGGCTGCTCTCTGCAGAGCCTCGTTTGGGAGCGTTCAGTTGATCAGCTCAGATGTTCAGAAGGGTGCACGTGCTGAGCCAGGACAAACTTGTGGCCACGTGGTTACGATAATCCCAGAGTTGTGCTGGCTCTCACTGGCTGGCTGAGTTGAAGCAGGAGGTGTTTTACCATCAACTCCTCTGAAGGGAATTTTAAATGTTTTTTTTTAAAACCCATACTGATATAGCTGATTGATCAGCTAAAAAAAGCTGTTCCCATTTTTAATTCCTATACTTCTGACTTCCTCAGATCAAATTAATTTATTAATTTAAAAAAGCGGTTCAATTTCTGACAGTTAAATAGATTTTTTTCTGCCTGATTTTAAAAACCCTGGCTTGCTTTATTAAGTCATTACATTCAAATCAGTGGCCTTTTTAGCTCTGATTTGTATCTGTTGTTGTGAATCCACAGGAAGGCTGTTAGTCAGTGTTTTCTTTTCTTTTTTTTTCAGTCAGTGTTTTCTAACTCAAAGCAGCCCTGAGGGCCTGAGCTATCGCAGCATACCTGGTGTCTGACAACCAGGTGTCAGCATCCTGCTGCAGCTTCATGGTGACAGGTTCATTATTCCTAAGCAAAAACACACAGCTATAGTGACGAGAAGGGAGACGATTGTTTTTATAGCTCATAACTTTAACAATAGTACTACTAATTATACAATATTATTACGTATTAATGACATTTTTAGTATGATTTTCTGTTTCTAATCTTTACACGATAAGAGACCGTGCATCAGTCTGATCAAACAGTATTAATTAACAACTAATCTGATAAATCATCCTCTAATATGATTCAACAAAATGCACCATCATTAATATAAATGCATATAGACTACAGTGACCGTTTTGTAAACGTGAGTTTTCTAAGTTGTGGGTTATTATTAAGGGATGAGTGTTTTGATGAGCAGCACATTCATACGTTGTTGACTGGAGTTGTGCGTGTCCTCGGCATATCAAACACTCATCCTGACACTTTGTTCCATTGTGGGGTTCCCAGGTGTTCGGTGCAGCGTCCCACTTCTCTCTCTCTCTCAGAACCACCTCAAGTAGTTTCAGTGTTTTCATTGTAAACGCATGATTTCCATCAGGCTGTGTTTAGAATACAGAGCCACACATGCCTCATTACCAATAAATATTATTTAAAAAGGTTATTTAGCAGGATCAAGAAGTTCCTTGTTTTATACAACAGTTATTTAAAGGTTACATTTTGACATCTGTTACATTTTATTTATTTATTTCCTTATAGCTTCATGCCTCATAAATTTTAGTCAAACGATGTGTGTGTGTGTGTGTGTGTGTGTGCGTGTGTGCGTTTCAGTTTTGGTCCAACCACCAAGTGCGTAGTTGATGACAAAGAAATTGTTCAAATGATTGTGTCTTATTCCGTGTTGCAGCCATGCTCTCAGGCTGTCCAGACCTGTGAGGGTCATGCAGCTCTGCTCGACAGCAGTTCATACCAGAATAACTGTTGAATAAACCAGGAACGTCACAGAAATTGAACCTCTTTTATTTTACAAAAGAGAGGACAAATTCTTTACATGAATGAAACAACCTCGATTTTCTTAGAAAAAAAAAACTAATATTTTTGATTTAATGATTTACAGGCAGACTTCTAAAGCATTGGATGATGTGTTGAACATTTTAGACATGTATATTTTCAGAAGAAATGTCTGTTTTTATTAAATCATTTTTTATATTGAATTGTTGAAAAATTGTTTATCCACCATATAATCAGACATGTAGGTGGAAAACGTGTTTTCACATGTTTTTCTTCAGTTGTGTTAAATATGATTATGATTTTTTTTCCATAATGGAGCAGCCTTTGTGTGTGTGTGTGTGTGTGTGTGTGTGTGTGTGTGTGTGTGTGTACTGCTGTGATCCTTTTCTTTGTTAATTCCTTTAAGTAATTTTTGCTCATTATGACTGGAGGTTTCACTTTGTTCCCCTTCAGCTGGAGTCACACAGTCAAACTGTGACTCAGTGAATTAATGGACGAACTAAATGTTAGGGACTTATCTGGTTAGCTCTGTGCTATGAGGTCTGATCTGCGATGGAATTGGAAATAAATAAACAAAAAACGTCTTTTAGAGGTGTTCTAGAATTTAATAGTGAAACAACATAAATATGGTGCATAAACACTAATAGGCGTAATGGTTTAAGAGTAGGAATAAAACAATGTTGCATATAAGGAACAGAAATATTTCTTGGGTATTGCTACATGAGTGAATGTATCTGTGTGAGTGGATGAAGGAACGTCCAGTAAATGAGGACTAAAACTGTTAAACATGGACTGATGGAAACAGGAAGGTAAAATCACACCGAAGTTAAATGTTTCAGTCTAAAATATTTAGTAGAATTTTACTACCTTACCTGGTTTTTGGTACCGGTGCCTTAACGATACTAATTTCAATACCTATATTTATAATTTCAAGAGAAAAAACAATGCACTAAGTTTTTTTTATTGAACAAAAAAAAAAAAACAACAACATTGTTTTATGACTTATTTTTGCTTTTATTATTATTATTTTTTAACTTTGGTAACTTTGATGCTGTCTCCCCCCTCACACCTCCAGTTTTTTTGTTGAAGCAGCAGAGATAAAGGCTGCAAACTCGGGTCTGCTTTTTTCCAGCCGAAGTCTGTACACGCCTCAGGTCACAGGTTGATTCCATATGCGGCACAAATCTTATTGCATACTGTATGTTATTTTACTCTGTTCCCATTTACCTTTCCAAAATGCAGTCAAACTTTAGATTTTTTTTTACTTTTTCAAACTGGAACTCATTTAGCTTGCAGGACAACTGTTGTTGAAGCGGAGAGGAGGGGCTGTGTGTGAGTAAACAAGCTCTTGTCCTCCGTGGGTGACCTGACACAGAGCGGCACAAAAACACTGTCATTTTATTGTAAAACTACCTAAATTTAGCACAGAAGTTAATTTTTACGGAACCAGTACCGAATGCTTTGGGTCGGTACCAAAGAAGTCCCTCATTTCAGTACCCAGCCCTACTAGTTAGCCCCAACTAGCAGGCCTTTTAGGCACTAGTTGACCACTAGCCTAAACTAGTTGATGTAACTAGGTGCTTAGTTAACAAACATGTTAGCTAAGCACCCTTACATTTTAACAAATCAATGCAAATACTGCCTAGTTGACAAGTCACTCTAGTCGACTAGTGTTTAGTTTAGACTATTAGTCAATTATTAGGCAGAATTTCATTGACTAGTTTAAATAAAAGACTTTTTTATACTTACTAACATATGACAAATAATCATCTACTAGTCTGGTCTAGAGGTCCACTTTATGAGATTAGAGCCACATGGAAGAAGAAAAGAAAAACAAGCAGGATGTGCTGAAATTTTAGTCCAAGTGTTGAGAAAAAAAATCAACAGCATATTTCCAGAGAAAAGTCAGTAGAAAGTAGGTAATTTCAGGAACAGCCTGGTAAATGGTAAAGGGCCTTTATTTATATAGCGTTGTGGTCTTGGAGGCAGCTGCATTTGTGTTTATTACTATTGAAACTGAGGGTTATGGGTAATTTTTTATAAGGAGCAACAAAAAAACTAGCTTTTTTTTTTTTATTGAATGCAAGTTGCAGTATTTTGGCTACTTCTGTAGCAGAGTCCACCGAAGAACTCAGAGTTGTTTGAGTTTTACCCAAAAAATGATTAATAAACTATTTTTATAAGCTTCAGTTGTTTTGAGATGTGTATATGTTTCAGACTCTTATTCTGAAGGGTTGAAGGAAGTTCTTTGAGTTTTGTTGTAGATGCTGCTATGGAAGCACCTCATATTCAATAAAATGCTTCATCATTTATAGTTTACTCTGTAAAAACAGAAATGATAATATAAGCAAAACAGAATTGGTTGCCTTCAGGAGAACAGGGTTTGGGTCCTGACTCTTCTCTAGTAAGTCTACTTTTGACTGTTTACTAGAAATATGTACTTCAGCTTTGTTCTCAACACTTCAAGTGTAACCTTGACACATCCTCCTTATTTCTTCTTAAGTGTGATGTGAGTACACTGTCGTAAAAGGACTGAATGAGTGAAAGAAGAACCAACATCTAAAACTAGGAAACAAGTACCGATCACTTTAAATTAGAACAGGAACGTCTGGCTCCTGGGAAACATGTAAAGAAATCAGGGGTTTGAAACTTTTCCTCTTTCATTTTAAAAATAAGTCACAAAATGAGTTAAATGTAGAACCTTTTTCATGTGTTTTTCTTCCAGAGGTCATGTTAGGTGATCAGACATGAATTACAGCTGAGTCCTGCTCTTGCTTGGCTGCAGCTTTAGGGCTCCGTTCGGATCATCTCAGAGAGTTGATGAAGCAGCTTGTTTCTGAACCCTCAGGAGTTCATTTGTTCCAGCAGCAGAACGACTCCCCTCATTCTTGGAGTCTGGGTTCCCATGCGCTCCTGGCTGGTCCCACCCCTGATGGCCCATCTGAGGCTCTATGATCCATCACACAGCGGGCAGCCATGTTTTACTGAAAGGCCTGTGAACTTGTTACCTCCCTTGGCCTGTCTGCCTGAATGTCAAACTCATTTTTCTTTTCTTGTGTCCCTTTCTCTTCTCGTCCTGGGTTTACTGGTGTATTGAAATAATTGGGCTGCATTCAGTGTGACCAGGTTGCCAGTGCAGCTCTTGAATAGAGATATCTAGCTTGGTGCTGTGGTTTCCCTGTGACCTCCCTTTCACATCTCCTTCCTCCGCCTCCCTCTGAGGTCATGTGGGGTCATCGTCGTGACTCCTGCCTCCCAGTACAATGACAGAACATCCATGGTACATTATCTACAGTGGGTCAGCTGGCCCGGAGCTCCGTCTGTGGCCTATTCTTCCCTGGGATCTCTGGATTCAGCCTGTTCCACATGGCACACATTCAAAAATGGCAACCTAAAGGGGCTTTTATTCCTCCAACAGAATTCAATCACTTTTCTTTCTTTTTGCCTCTCTGCTGAGTTATTCAGAGTTTAATGAGGGAGGCGAGATAAAGGCAAGCTTATGGTTTGCCGGATGATGGAGAGGCTGCCTTTTTGTTTCTGCTGGAGGAGCCACACAGCAAGCGTTCATGTGAAATGAGTTCAGTTTTTTTACCAGAGGGGAAGGTGATTGAGATGTCTGAGTGAGAGCCAGGGAGTCTGGCAAAGCAGGGGTCATTAAAGTGTCAAAGGAGTCTTGGCTCCTCAAATATTCCTTTTCAGTTTAGAGACATCCTCGATTGCAGGGAGTTGAGTAAAAAGAGGAGGGCTTCTTTTGCCTTCAAAAGGAGGTGCAGCTTCTGTCAGGTTTTTTCACCATAAAACATTAATGCTCTTATTTTATCACCAGCATCCACACCTGCAGAGCTGTGCATCCTCCTAATGCCTCCACAGGATTATCCTCTTACATAAACGTGGGTGGTTTGGACAGCTCCTGTCAGTGCATGGAGTGCAGCGGGCTGGATGTGAGGACTTTTCTGGGCTGATTCTGGATCAGGAGGCTGTTGTTGTGAGGTTTGCTGTGGGTCAAAGTCTATGCTAGGTATCAGCTGTCGGAAAACGTGTTTGCTTTAGCAGCAGCACGGGCGTCAGCAACGACGCAGGATTCCTCTGTCTGACATCACAGACTGTGTTCAGAGTGGAGAGGTGGAGGAGTTCATCAGCCACACACACACACACACACACACACCCACACACACACACACACACACACACACACACACACACACACACACACACACACACACACACACACACACACACACACACACACACACACACACACACACACACACACACACACAGAGGTGAAAAATAAAAAACCTAGTCTCTGAGGTCTATCACGCTGATGTTGCGTGTCACTTCTCTTCAGCCAGCTGGTGTTGACCTGCAGTTCCAAGAAGAGAAAATCCATGTTCACAGGGAAGTTTTAGATTTTTAAGGAAATGTTGACAGATTATTTTCAAGCTTTATTCCTGTGTTGTAAAACAGCTCGAATTAAATGAAACAGGCCTTTGCAGTTAGAAAGATATTAACTATTGTTACACACAATTTCTCCAGATCAATAAAGACTTTCTGATTCTGAACTGTACTGAAGGGGCTTCTTTATGTTCACTTTATTGAGAGTTAAAGCAACACACTACACTGCTTAGAAACTTACCAACTACCAATTCCGAGTCCCGATCCGATACTTCTATAATCAGGAGTGCACATAATCATCACTCCAGGCCTCAGCGCTGCAGCGGGCTGACCCCCCCCCCCCCCCCC
>SSNR01000262.1:733945-783147 GCA_006937965.1 Callopanchax toddi | reverse complement strand
AACAAAACAAACACTAGGATAATCTACAAATAAACAAAGGAAGGCGGTAAACGCTATTAATATCAAAAGGATAACTAAGGGAGTTTGTAATATAACTAAGGGAGTCTGTGGCAATTAACGCAACACAGAAAATAAACGGCAGGCGACTACGAATACTAATTTACAAAACAAAAACTGCCGGACTACGAAGCTATACGATTAGACTACGAAACGCGCAAGAATCAAATGGGTCAGCAAGCCAAGGGGGGGAGAACCACACCAGAACCAGTCTGCTCAGTTTCCCCCCGAATGGCTGACCGCTCCCTGCTTTTAGCGACGCCGAGATGATTGCGGATTCGCAGCAGCTGGGCCAGCTCGGCGTGTTGTCCTGGAGACAGGGGGCGGAGCCAGGAGCTGTCAAAGTCAGCTGGAGCTGACGGGAGGAAGAACCGGGTGGAGAAGATGGGAGATCGTAACATCCCCCCCCTTAAAAAGAAGAAAGATAATTAGTTTACAAAAAAAACCAACAAAACTAATTAACTTTCTGACAAAAAAGAAACGAAAACAAACAACCTCACAAAGAATCCCCGCTAACTAATAAAGGCAAACTAAATTAACTTAACCTGGTCTTCATGTGGAAGTTGTTGGGAGCGGGCAAATTAAACACAAAATCCCAGCGGAACGGAGAGGTGGCCCATTGCCTAAGCCTGTCTCCCCGTTCCCTGGCGTGTCCCCGAGATGGTAGCTTTCGCTACCAACGCTAACTCCCGCACCACAACGGTAAGTGCAAAATAATAAACAGGCCCATCTCCATAGGGGAGAGAGCCTCTGCAGCCTACAAGGGGATCTCAGGAAGGTGGTCAAAATGTTCTCCTCCAGGTCCAGGAAATCCCTGGATCAGAAGGTCCGTTGGGTCTGGACCGGCAAGGATGCTGTGTGGGATCGGGCTGCACGGGAATGACGTAACGAGACAGCATCGAACACCTGGAAACAGCAGCAGGAACACCTGGACAAAGAGACACAGGAGACTGCGATAGACTGGGTAGATCACCATCACCATATTGCACTGTCAAACGATCGAACTTGTTCCCCAAGTCGGCCAATACTTGGGGGTGGTCAGGAGGTCGGATTCCTCCTGACATGTCGGGGACCACATCCTTCTCAGGCTGAGGGTCGACTGCACTGGCTGCGCATTCCAGGGCGTCGGCTTTTCCTTCCACTGCAGGGTTCTGAGGGGAAAGGTGCAACTTCGACATTTTACAAGTTCGAGCTTTACTTCGACAACGTGGTCGATAAACGACGTGGTTGGTATCATCCAGTTTTTCACCAACCTCAACTGGTTCTTTGTACCGGGCATCAAAGAGGTTCCGGTCTGTGGACTAAGAACCGGCGCTTTGTCTGTAGGGAGGAGGACGCGTTTTGTAGCTTTTCTGCAAACCTTACTTCTGTTTCTTGGGGGCACAAGTAGTCGAAGTACACTCAGGCAGGGGGCGCTTCCCACCTGAGGGGTTTCCCAGCAACGCTTTAAAACTCCGTTTCCACGGTAATAACCAACATTTTCCTTTGGTTCGCCCGTTACCTTACCGGAACATCCTGCCCGAGGTCGGCCTGCCTTCTCCTCCTGCGTTGTGCAGGAGTGAGGTAGACCAGGTAACTGGGTGGTAGCAGCTGTATCGGAAACAAAAACAGAATCATTTACAGGGTCAGGCAAAGTCATGTGACCCGCGTTGTCAGGCTTTACAGAAAACTCCTCATCAAACAAACTTGAGAGCCCCATATCGCTCTCAGCAATTTTCTTCGCTTGAACCCGAGTAACGGCACAGGCGGGATAAATGGACTGCTCGATATGTTCACTAGATGTGGAGACTTGTGTGGGTTTCTCCACTACTTGCAATGGAGGGATTACGGCTCCTCCTGCCACATCGTTCCCTAACAGAACGGACACACCAGATATCGGCAGTGATGGGCAAACAGCCATCTCAAATGTTCCTTTTGCTAACCCACAGTCAAGGGTTACTTTATGGAGAGGATGTGTGACACTCTCCGAGTTTATTCCTCTTAACAACACCGAGACTCCCGTGTAACTTGACTCACCGAAAGGCAGCACATCCTTCAGAATAAGGGTTTGTGATGCACCAGTGTCTCTCAAGATTTTTACTGACGTCTGCACGTCATCACCGTCAGTCAGGGCCACTGTGCCCTGAAACACAAAAGGCTGAAAACATCCTTCAACAGGTTTTTCTGACTTTTCTACTTTTTGTTTACAAGATAATAATCCCACTTCACGCGGAGGAGACTCCTTTCTCTGATTCTTTCGTTTCAAGGTTAAACAATCCTTAACCGTATGTCCACTCACGTGGCAGTAGAAACACCGTGGAGGGTTCACCGGTGTCGAACGAGGCAGTTCCGGCCTCACTGGATTCGGACGCCTCACGTCACTTTGTTTCATTTCTCCGCTAATGCGGTGAGTGAGGGCGAACTCATCTGCCAACAGGGCGGCAGAAGACAGTGTGGTTACCTTTTGTTCATTCAAATACAAAACCACACGTTCAGGCAGACATCTTTTGAACTCCTCAAGTAAAATGAGTTCTTTAAATTCATCGAACTTAGTCACCTTGGATGCGGATACCCATTTTTCGAATAATAAACACTTTTCACGAGAAAATTCAACATACGTTTGACTTGGGGCTTTATTTTTAAGAGCCCTGAACTTTTGTCTGTAAGCTTCTGGCACAAGCTCATAAGCATGCAAAATAGTATTTTTCACGCGTTCATAATCAAGGCTCTCTTGTACAGAAAGAGAAGCCATCACTTCCTGAGCTTTTCCAGTTAGTTTACATTGTAGTAACAAAGACCATACCTCTCGGGGCCAGTCGAGGGCCGCTGCAATGCGCTCGAAAGCAGAAAAGTAGCTATCCACCTCGGACTCCCGGAATTGGGGCATCAGAGAGATACACTTGCTGATATCCATCCTGCCAGTGGGATCCGCTGCAGCAGATCTTTGATCCCCAGGCTTGGGTGCTTCTGCAGCAGCGGGCTTCTCTCTTGCCTGCTTGGTCTGACTGTCCAGTTCAAGTTGTCGAATCTTTATTCTCGTCTCGGCTTCCAATCGTAATTCCATCTTCTTGATTTCCATTTGTCTTATCTGCTTGCGTTCCTCAGCCTCCATCTGTCGGATCTGAGCTTTCTCTTCGGCTTCCAGCTTTAGGCGAGCCAACCTCAGTTTCAGTCTCGCTCCATCTGTTGAGCTTTTCATTGGTTCTGGAGAAAGAGGGTCAAAACGGGGGAGAGTTACTGGAGGAGGAGGGGTTCCACTACCTTCACGCCTGGGTGGTGTCATTTTGACGTCGGCGGAATCCTGTGGTTTCTCCTCCTCTGAGTCCTCCGTGACAGGGGCCGCTTTCACAGCTCCGGCGCCATTTTCTTCATCACCATCATCAGTCTGTTGTGGAACAGGAATGTCACTCACGGTAGACGGAGGGAACAGTCCTTCCTGCTCCAAAGCCGAGAGCACCTTATCCTTCAGGTCCGCCTTCAGTATCTGTTGAGCCCCGGGGATGCCTAAGTGGATTGCCATTTCCACCAACTCACACTTACGGCAGTCCTCGAGCAGCTCACGAGAGGGGGCCTCTAAGAAGGTTTTAAGGTTAAATACTGGCATGTTTAATGCAATCACAGAACTCACCACGAGCAGCAACGCCTCCAAAAGATAATCCTGAAAAGATAATAATAAAGGATAATAATAATAATCGCACTTTACCTTTTCGTAAACTGCGAGAGGTAAAGGCTCCAAAAGATCCCGGACGAGCCCCCACTATGTTACGTCCCCCTATAAGGGTCTAGGAGTGATACACAAAAGGAGGACTAACACAAAAGGCCAGGAACACAAAGTACGAATTATTAGGATAATTTATTATTATTGATCAGGCAGAGGAGGTGCTGCAAAAAGGTAAACGAACTAAAAATCGCTCCTAAACGAAAAATCACCCGAAAGGGGAAAAACTCTAAATACTACTAAAATAAAATGGCCTAATCTAAGAACACTCTCTAAAAGAGGTTCGATAACAAGTTTAAAGATAATATAACAACTAAGGGAGATTTACAAAGAACTAAAGGAGGCGATTAACGCTATAAATACCAAAAGGGTAATTAACAACAAAACAAACACTAGGATAATCTACAAATAAACAAAGGAAGGCGGTAAACGCTATTAATATCAAAAGGATAACTAAGGGAGTTTGTATATAACTAAGGGAGTCTGTGGCAATTAACGCAACACAGAAAATAAACGGCAGGCGACTACGAATACTAATTTACAAAACAAAAACTGCCGGACTACGAAGCTATACGATTAGACTACGAAAACGCTCAAGAATCAAATGGGTCAGCAAGCCAAGGGGGGGAGAACTACACGTCAGAACCAGTCTGCTCAGTTTCCCCCCGAATGGCTGACCGCTCCCTGCTTTTGAACACGCCGAGATGATTGCAGAATGCTCTGCAGCTGGGCGAGCTCGGCGTGTTGCTCTGGCGACAGGGGGCGGAGCCAGGAGCTGTCAAAGTCAGCTGGAGCTGACGGGAGGAAGAATCGGGTGGAGAAGATGGGAGATCGTAACAACCTGATATTGAAATAGATTTTTCTGGAGCTCATCCCATTTGAACAAGATGCTTGGAAACAAACAAAAAGTAAATGAAACTGTTCCCACAGAGAATCTCTTTCTCCTTTTAGATTTCATTGAGTTTTCCTTCATAATCAATACATTCTGTTTTAGTTTGACTTTTTGGGTAAGTTTCCAGATTCCTTAAGGCCACATTTATTTTTTAATCATTTCTAGTTAATAGTTGAAAGTGGTTCTGTAAATGAAGGTTTCACTGTCTTTGCAGGTCCTTCATGGTTAATGTTGCCCCGTTATTTATAACTGTATTGCTTGGTTTGAGTTTTATATTGGTGCCTTGTTCTTTTCAGAATATTTGTAACATTTTCTTTCTGAAGATTACCCAAGGCTGTGGACTAACCTGTAATTTGCACAATTAACGTTTTCAGTTAGGTGCACTGGCACAAAATGTAGGTGCACCCACGTTTCACAGCTTTTGACGCTCACAGGCCACATTGTGTAAGACTTTTCCATATAGGTCGTGTAAATGATTCCATCACACAAATGTCATATGGTAAAAACATAAATTGTTCCCTTCATGTGGGAGAGTCGTGTTCAAATCCCGACCCGGCCATGTGTCGAAGTATCCTTGAGGAAGATACTGAACCCCCACTGCCTCCCAGACTCCATTTAGGATGTCAGCCCACTGCTCCTCAACCAATGAGGAGGGGTCAAGGCAGAGATGACTTTCCCTAAAGGGAGTGAATAAAAGATAAATGATTAAATTCTTATTACAAAGCGTTGATGTTTAAAGTGTCTGTATGTTTATGGTCTTTAAAAATGTTTGTCAAAGTAGTTTCTAGAAACCAAACTGGCTCTCCCTATTTGTTTAATAGACTTCAGAAAGGTAAATGTCTTTTAATAAGATCTGTTAGTAATTCTATTTAGTATACTGTAGTGTTAGTGGCTGGATCTAGCTATGTCTTTTTATTTTTATGTTAACTAAAACATTGTTTTAATATTTGAAATTAAAAGGTTTGGTTGTTATCTTGCCCGAGTGTTAGCCTTGTAAACTAGTCCGTCAGTTCTGCTCTGCAGACTTTGGTCTAGCCACGCTCCATTGGAACCTCTGCAGCCCACTGATTGGTCCGGTCAGTCTCGTACCGGACCAATCACAACGCTCTAACCTATAGAGCAACACCTCTAGCAGTTTTTTGGCAGCCTATATCTTTTGAAATCATGTATATAAAAATAAAACTGATGCAACTGATTTGATATTTACCAGCTTGGGATTCTATCATTCATATTATTTTTTTCTAAGGGGTAGGTTCTGTTAAGGAGCAGGTAGACTCTACCTGTTAGTGGATGTTTTAAGGTTACTACAGGGAGCTGTTTCTGAGGAAGACTGCATCTGTTGTGTAATATTCAGAGCTATAATCACGTCAGGGAGACGATGGTCCTTTACCTCTTTAAGTGGAGCTGCAGTGATAGATGTGACAGCAGTGCAAAGTGAGTGTGTGATGAAAGAAGGTGGATTTATTAATCCTTGAGCACTAATGCTGATTTTATCATGAGGTAGTTTTTCTTCCTGATGCTCTATACTCCCATCTCTCAGGGTGTCAGTCACCACAGCTGATACTCCGATGGCTGCTGCAGGTTTGTAACGAAGAGTTTGAAAACCTGATTCTTCTGTCTTTTCAGGTCTTAGCTGGGTTTAGCTGTTTTGAGGTATAAAACTTTACATGTTGCAAACACTGCTGTTGGTTAAAGCTTAATGAGTACAGTGTACAGAGGTTTAATATTTCATATCAAGGGTTAACCTCTCAGAACCATCAGGACCAATAGGGATCAAAACAAGATGGCTGCTCTTATGGGTTTCAAACAAAAATAGCCTCAGACACACATTTAGGTTAGTGATTGTAAAATCAGCGTGTGTGGGCTGCTGCAGAACATGGAAGAGTCATCTAAGCTTTCAACATGTTGCACAAACATGTTATCGGACTTTTCCATCAGTGTTTGAACATTACAGGTGTGTAGAGTGATTTCAGAGCTGATAGACCTCACTGACTAAACTACGTTTTCTGTAAGAAAAAGGGAAAACACAACTTTAAACCAACAGATTTATTTGTTGTATTGAGCAAATATTGTCGTTTGTAATAGGGCCTTAAAATGTGCTTTTAAATGATTTTGCTTTGTAAGAAAATTCAATAACGTAGGCAGAGTTTTGACGTGACATTTTAAATGAACCATTTTTCACTTCAGGTTCATTGGGTTCGTTGTGTCATGGCTGCCATGTCTATTTATTTTACCGCCTTCGGTGAAAAATGTCCTCTCCTGCCTGTGTGCTTGTTTAACTCTCACACACACTCACTTCCTCCCAGCTTCCTCTCTGTGCTGAGCCGTTATGAAGCTCAGACTGTGCTACTCGACGTGTGCACCATAAACTAGAGAACCCTGTGGCAGCTATAGCAGCAAATGAGTTACGGCCCTGCAAAAGAGCCTGGACTTGTAAAAACAGGGGCGTGGAGGGGCATATCCTTTGTCAGTGCTGCATAAGACAAGGTGACAACTACACGGTGTGTGTGAGCTGTGGTTGAGGTCTAACTTTACCTTGTGAACACAAAGCAGTGCTGCTGTTGTTTCTTAAATCCTGAATGCAGAGTGGATTCATGTTTGAATGCTAATGAACAGATGTGGATATTTTACACAAAAAAGTGAGAAAGTCACATTTGAAAAACATGTAACTTTTGTGTGTTGTAGGGGCCCTGTCTTGCACTACATCACTTAATTATAGAGATGTCCCGATCCAATCATGTGATCAGAAATCGGGGCTGATCACATGATTTCAGACAAGATTGGGATCGGCCGTTATCTACCGTTCCAGACTCGTATATGCATATATTTCTCATTATTTTTTAACACATCTTTAGTTATGCGGTGGCACAGAGTTAGACATCTTGACTCCACACAGAAACAGCAACATGTGCGACTTGACATCACTTTGTTGCAGAGATGCTATTAGTTAAACGCCGGACAAGTAGAACACGGAAGCAGCTTGAAGCAGAAAGCGGATCTGTTTCTTTGCTCTTCTATATTGCTTTTTGATGTACGGTATTATAGACAGGCTGCACATAACTGGGCCACCAGTCCGCAAGCGCACCAGATACCATGTGTGCTACCGGACCCCTCCGCCCGAACGCTCCTCATCAAACCGGTGCCTTCGCGGCACTGATTGCGCATTCCGCGAGCTGACGGCTTCACATCCAACGTACCAAAGTCACACTTACACTAGGGAAGCTGCAGACTCTAAACACAGAACTGTCAAAGGCCCTCAAACAACGGCAACAGCCAGCTCCGCAGTCTGGAAGCCCCGAACCTCCGTCCAGGAGGAGGGGACGTGTCAGACCGCTGCGGTGCTGATTCCTGTAGCAGTACACATGTTCTGCACCCCACCCCCATCCCGCTTATGGCGAGGGTCTGCATATAGAGCATCAGTGCCAGGTTCTCCCTTGAGAACCTCCATGAAAAAATTATGTGCACTCCAAGTATCGGATCGGGACTCGGTATCGGTAGATCCTCAGAATCAAATGACTCGGACTTGAGAGCATAAAAACCTGATCGAGACATCCCTACTTAATTATGTCACCAGATTGGTGGAATTAGGAGCTGGATGAACTGTATTTGTGTTATGAACCCTTTCACTTTAACACCGAGAAAAAGCAGCAACATTTTTGGCTTTTTGCATGTTTTCTTAATTTGAATAAAGAAGGATTTTAATATGATGTGAAGTAAAAATGATAGAAAATTAACAATATCCCTCCTCTCGCCTCGCCTTCTTCCGCTTATCCGGGTCCGGGTCGCAGGGGCAGCATTCCAAGTCGGGCAGCCCAGGCCACCTTCTCCCCGGCCAAGTCCACCAGCTCCTCAGCTGGGACGCCCAGGCGTTCCCAGGCCAAACTGAAGATGTATTTCCTCCAGCTTTTCCTGGGTCGACCTGGGGGCCTCCTGCCGGCAGGACATGCCCAGAACACCTCCCGAGGGAGGCGTCCAGGAGGCATCCTTACCAGATGCCCGAACCACCTCAGCTGGCTCCTTTTGATATGGAGGAGCAGCGACTCTACTCCGAGTCTCTCCCGGATGTCCGAGCTCCTCAACCTATCCCTAAGGCTGAGCCCGGCCACCCTGCGGAGGAAACTCATTTCAGCCGCTTGTATCCGCGATCTCGTTCTTTCGGTCATTACCCAAAGCTCATGACCATAGGTGAGGATTGGGACGTAGACCAACCGGTAAATTGAGAGCCTTGCTTTCTGGCTCAGCTCCTTCTTCACCACAACAGACCGGTTCAGCGTCCGCATCACTGCAGACGCTGCCCCAATCCGCCTGTCGATCTCCCGCTCCCTCCTTCCCTCACTCGTGAACAAGACCCCGAGATACTTGAACTCCTACACTTGAGGCAGGACCTCTCTCCCGACCCGGAGTTGGCAATTCATCTTTTTCCGGTCGAGAACCATGGCCTCAGATTTGGAGGTGCTGATCCTCATCCCAGCCACTTCACACTCGGCTGCGAACCTCCCCAGCAAGAGCTGAAGGTCAGAGCCTGATGAAGCTAGGAGGACCACATCATCCGCAAAAAGCAGAGAAGAGATTCTCCTGTCACCAAACTCGACACCCTCCACACCACGGCTGCGCCTAGAAATCCTGTCCATAAAGGTTATGAACAGGACCGGTGACAAAGGGCAGCCCTGGCGGAGTCCAACCCTCACTGGGAACAGGTCCGACTTACTGCCGGCTATGCGGACCAGACTCACACTCCTCTGGTACAGGGACTGAATGGCCCTTAACAAAAGACCATCCACCCCGTACTCCTGGAGCGCCCCCTACAGGGTGCCCCTGGGGACACGGTCATAAGCCTTCTCCAAATCCACAAAACACATGTGGATTGGTTGGGCAAACTCCCATGACCCCTCCATCACCCTGGCGAGGGTAAAGAGCTGGTCCACAGTTCCACGACCAGGACGAAAACCTTAAATATTAAGGTAATGATATTTAACTTATTAGGATAGTTTTTCTCCAGTTTCAGTAAGATACAGAGACTAAAACGGGTTCTACCAAGTTACTGACCTTCTTGTTAAAAAGTTAGATACATAAGATTCTGTTCAGTTGATCAAATAAACAAATACATTCTTAGAAATAAATTAATACCAACTGGATAGCCACTGATTGTTTTGATAGTTGACAAATCAGTGGATTTTATTTTGATTTGTCAATAAATATTTCAACCGATGTCAGCCTCCTGTGGGTCCGCCCCCTGTTCAGGGCTCTGGTCCAGGTCTGACCTTAACTGTTCAAGTCCATTCACTGTGATAGTCACCCTGAGTCTCTGCATGAATATAACTTTCCACAGCAAAATACATTAACAAGCAGCTTCTTCTATTTACTATATTTCCACACACATTAGCAAACATAACTGAATATTATATATTTTAGGACAAACAACATGAAAAAGTGTCAGTGACACGCTAACTTTACTCACTAAAACTTACGTATAGAGAGATGCTGATAACGGCTTCAGGCAGTCCCAGATGTTTGTGCATTGCAGTGGTGCTGCTGTGAAAAGAAAGCTCTGCTTTGCAAAATCTGCTTTCAACTTTTGTTTGGCTTCAGGTAAAGAACTTTAAAAAAATTGCTTATTTTTTAAATCTCTTTCCCCCTCCTCTGTCCGAATCACTGCTGCACCTATTTGTGTTCTCTCTACTTTCTCCTTCTCGGGTGTTCTTCTTCACTGGTAGAGCTGTGTGTAAACTTGGCAAACAATGCTGCCCACAGAGGTCATGTAGTGCATTGCAGTTATAAAAACTAATGCATGGTTCTTTGTTGGAACTGTCTATTGAAGGCTTTGTTTGTTGAAAATCTGTATCGACGATTTTTATGTAGTCAACATTGTTGTTTATGTCAACTAATCATTGCAGTCTTAAAGGGCAACAGTTTATTTAAAAAAAACATCTAAATAAGTTAGCAACAAACCGTATTTTAATTTCACCACTTGAGTCCAGTTGGATAGATGGTGTCTGTTTGGGTTGAGTACTGAAAATGTTTCCCTTTTATACATTTGTTACCAGATATTACAATACTTCATCTTGTCTGAAGGTTTTTTCCCCGTGTCCTGACCAGCAGTATAGAAATCAGAACTGATGTCTTAGTGCCAGGAACAGATTTACTGTCCCAGGTGGGGCGTTACAGCTGCTGCTATAATGCTCCTCCTGTTATATACTCAAAAATAAAAAAATTATCTTTATTAGAATTGTTTTTTGGTTTGATTTGAATCCCAACGGACACAGAGACTGAAATGAAGGGGAAGGGTAAAGAAAGAAGGGTGGGGAGAAAAATTAACAGAGAAAGAGAAGAATAGGAGGACATGGAGGAGATCTGAACCCTCTTGTCTGAAGTTTTACTTTAAGTGTTGTGTAAGTATTAGTCATCAGACTCAGCCGTGTCTCTGAAGGCACCAGAACTTGTCTCTGTAAAACACACGATACTGAACGTCCCATCATTCCTGCTGTGGCCTCTTCACAGCTCCAACTCACTCATTTTATTCACCAGTTATCACAAATTCCTCACATCAGTCAAATAAATAAAAGTATAAAACATCATCCTCTCTATTTTGCCCATATCCTGTATCTGTGACATCTCCTCGTTGGCTTTAACAAGCTCCATCAGTGGCTCCTACACAGCTGCGGAAAAATCGTCTCAGCAGGGGGTGATGAGAAAAAAAAAAGAAGCTCAGCTGCACTTAACTCTCAACTCGCCATACACCTGTACAAGTGAAGCATAGCCTAAGTGTAGTACACGCATTGATATGAGTCTCCTTATTAGAAATCAAGACAAAATCATGAAACACAAAGCAATGAGACGCTCCTGTCAACACACCCCTGGTCCCAGCCATCACACTCTCAAGGTGCTGCTGTTGTTGTTTCTGCGGTGACCGGACTGGGCTGCAGGTGCGCCTCTAACTCACCATTGCTGCATCTCCTTTTGTTTTCTCGAGGCTTCCCAAAAATGTCTAAAATCTGCTTTTGTGCAATTTGTGGTAAAAACATCTTTGAAGTCTCAGGTATGGGGTGCTGCAGCACCAGCAGTCCTACTTCCTGCAGCTATGCTCCTACATGTTCCAATAACTGATGTGTAAAAAAAACAAAACAAAAAAAAACCATCTTGAACAAGTCAACAAGTATGGTATGGTAAGTCATTCCAAATGCATTGCAAATGACAGCATAGAAAATACACTGTAAAAAAGAATCACACAAAAAGGCAGTGTATATATTTATATAATATAATGTTTTAAACTACATTTGTATTAAAATAACTGTCACTAACCTGAATGGTAGATGTTCAGTAAAATGGACAAAAGCCATCAGCTGACAACAGGCATTCCCTGCCGTATAAATCCAGCGCTTCTCTGAAGCGGTTAGCCACAGTAACATTCATAGTTTCTTCTCTGAAATTGATGGACAAACCCTTTTCCCTGCTGGGACAGGATCCCTTCTCTTCTTTCAGCCATCGTGGGTTAAAAAATACACCGATAGCTGTTGGTAGCTATCGAATCTCTGAGTTTAGGTCAGATATATTCACTGTTCAGGCTAAAACAAGACCTTATCCAACCACAAGACATGTTCATATCAACACAACGTCAGGCCTGCAGAGGGCAATGGCCTACTTTTACTACGAGGTAGTGCTTCTAGTAGAGTTCTCAATTTAGACCCGATCCGATCTGACCTGACCCGTTGGGTCAGTTCAGGTGTCATGTTTAATTGTTTGAGCTGCGTTGGTTCAGACAGAAAAGAGAGGAAGGAAAATCTCATGTCTGTTGAAGAAGCGCGCTCTCTGTGACAGCAGGACGCGATAGCACGCAGCTGTATGCATCAGCGCACGTGACGGGCAGTATGAGCAGCAGCGATCTCATAAAGAAGCGCTCTTTATGCAACTATTACATTTTTATCAGTATTTCTCATGGTTAACTGGCAACTAAAATAGTGCACCTTTTTTCAGGCTGTGGTAAATGTGCAGGCTCGGTTGCTCCTGTTCCAGCTCGGTCATCCGAACACGGACTTTAAATTGTTAAAGTTAGTTTTTTAGTTTTTAATAAGTATTTAAGTTGAACTAAAATTTTTTCAGCCTCCATTTAAAAAACAACACTTGGGTTCAGTCGGATCGGGCCCAGTGTTTAATGTGATGTCAGCTCAGGCTGGTTCGAGCTTCACCTCCTTTGGGTCATTTTGGGCCCGTTGAGAACTCGACTTTTAAGGATGATGGATTCATGGAATGAGCAGCACAGCTAAACTTATGGGTAAAATGTCCTGTATCCCCCCACAACATTACCCTGTTGGTATACTTTGTATACTGGCAACAACTTCCACCAGCTTGCTGCGTGGTCATTAAAGAAATCTAATCTAATCTAATTCTATCATGTTCTGAGCTGCGTGGTAGATTGGATAATTGCAATTTTTCACAGCAATCAGTAAAACATAGTACATAATATCCATTTTTACACTTTATTTATTGTTCATTATCATCGGCCTCAGAAGCATTTGGAAAATACTGTACGTAGCCTCTAATGTGACCCCTGTAGCAGTCTTAATACTGTAACTGAAATTCTTGTAAATATGAAGCCAGGATTGTGAGTGCACCCAAGTAAGATTAATTCATTGTAATTTAACAGCCTGTCAGAGACTGAGGAATGAAATGTCTTCTTCAGACCAGCAAATAAATAAATAACTTAACGTTATTAGTGAACATACTGTATTAACCTTAGTGAGGCAATGTGAGAAGAACTGATGAGTCAGATGACTTGTTTCTGTTATTTTAGAGACTTTTAATCAGCTGTGGTTTCAGTGCCACAAGAGCAGCACTGTTCTCTTTTCTAAATCCCAAGAAATTTCTGCTACCAGCTTTCTAACGTCAGGGTATTTTTAAACAAGGTCAAGAAAAGGAGTTTAGTAATGGATGACAGGAAGTGACTCTGTGGACTGTTGGACTGGACCCTTGTGTTTTCTACCAGGATCAAATCATCTGGACACAGATTTGCTTCTACTACACTCTCAAAAATACCCTGGCTCAACTTAATTTAATGAGGTCACAATTTGCATTTATTTTTAAAAGTTTTTCCAACTCTACAACTATAGAGTAAATATTTAGACATTTTTTTTTGTTTGACTACTTGGCCAGAGGTATATTTCTTGTTAATGTTGTGTAAAAAGTAGGGGTGTAATGAGATCCAAAACTCGACGAGACGAGACACAAGTTCACGAGACGAGATGAGACAATAGTTTCAAGAAAACTTCAAATATCAAATTTATGCAACAAAAAGTGCTTTTATTCCACAAGTTTTTAAACAAACTCAACTGATGTCTTTCTGATTTCTTGAATCTTATCAGACTTTAGAACGGTGCTGTCTCTATGCATTAACTTAACTTCTCATAAAAATATGAGATTCATACTGAAATCCCAAAAATGAACATAAATAATGGATAAAAAAATACTGTATATAACCCATTTTTTAAATCATTGCATTTAACTTCAAAAGAACAAATGCAAACACTGTTGTATTTTTAAAGTGCCAACATGTTCCTTAAAAGCTCCACTGAAGAATATTTATCATCATTGAGCGATGTATGCAGAACACAGTTCTTCGGTGATGGGAGGAGGGAATTTAATCCACATTTTATTTGATTTATCTTAAAATTGCTTAACGAAATGAAAAACTGAAATCGATTAATTGTTATATTGAAGGCAAACCATAGGCACATATACTGTAATTTATAGTATTATATGATGAAGGGGAGTTCTGAAACCAGCAACTTAGTGTTGCCTGACTTTCCTTTCTGGTCATTGCTCCTCGTCAGCGTTTGATGCTCTTACCAAACCAGGATGGGAGGGGACCACAAAGGACACAACACACAAGTCCTCCAACATAAATGCCAAAAGAAATACAGACACACAAAAACAGGAGAAAGTGTTGGTCGTTGTGGAGGGGGATGACAGGATGAAGCCAGTTGGCCATTCTCTGCCTCCCCTCTCTTCTGTTGCCATTGTTTTGGTCCAACCAGAGTCTGCTGGACCTAGACAAAAGAATGCTGCCTGTCATGGAGAAAGAGCAAAGGTCTTGGCTTTAGGGGGGTAGGAGTGAGGTGAGGTGAGGGCCTGGTGTCAGGGTCAACAGGCTTTGTCAAAGCTGGAGCTATCCATTGTTCTTTCTGGGCTCGGTTCTGATTAATGCCTGCCATGCCCGTCTCTATTTCCTGGATGGGTACTGGTTTGAAATCACACAATAACAAGTACGTGTATAAACAAGAGTTGGTAAACAAAAGCAACTTCTCATACTTTTGTTGACTATTTATTCACTTAGCTTGCTCTACAATGGGTAAGCACACTTCTTTTTATATAGTTTAACTTTATGCTTAATTAAGTCTTATGTTGTGTCTTTGTCTTTTAAATATACAATTGTGTTAACTTTAGCAGTGTAGCTAAAGGTTTAATTTAGAAAAATACCAGATGCACTTTGCCGGCTAGTTTCTCACTTCCTGTTTGGCGCCCGTAATGTCTTTAACTTGATGACGATCTGCTTGCAGCGGCCGGGAAAAAGAGACTTGTTGCGGAAAGTTAACTTTGCTCTGCACCTGCACCGCAGCCGGTGTGCAGACTCTGAGTGGTCTCAATGTTTTTTTGCCTTTGTGGAGACCACTGCAACAGCATCCGGTGTGAAGTAGCCCTTAGCAAGGTACAGTACATATCAATGAGCACTTAGGCGTACTGTTATACCCCTAATTCATTGCAACTCACTGAAATAGTTTCCTTTCCTTCCTTAAAGAAGAGCAGTAAACTTATGGGGGTGGAAATATCCTTAGCAGTGCCTCTGACTAGATTTCATCCAGCAGCGGTGGAAACATGTAGTGTGTAATATAGATCACATCTTGTTTATTGTACCTCCTGTCATAAATGAAATGATAGATGTGGGCATGAAAGAACTTGATTAACAATAACCTCCTCCAAAAGAAAATAAAAGGCTGGCGAGGCAGCTTACAGAACTCACAAAAAAGTCAAATGCACAAAAGAAGAAAAAGGAAGCACATCAGTACCACGAGAAAACAGAAGAATCAGGAGGATCTGATAATGACCTGAAAAGCAAGAAGACTTTATAACAGCTGGAAGGGTGATTACTGAGTGAAGGCAGCTGGGTTGATTAACAGATGAAGAACAGGTGTGCAAGGTGCTGAATGACTGAGCTGTGGGGAAATGATAAACGGTGACATAAAGAACGAGGAATACAAAGAAACCAGTGCCTCAAATGGTCCAGTGAACAGAAAACAACAAAGGCTTAAAATTATAAGATTATTTCTTCAAGATTATTTCTTGCTCCCGTTCATTCAAATTGTTTTTTGTTAGGTATATACTTTGTTGTTATTGTTTATTTTTTGGATGTTTTGTTTTGAATGAAATACATTTTAATTAAAAAAAAAAGGACTCAAAAGAAAACCTAAAACATTAAAACAAAGAACATGACTGACTAGAAAAACTAAACCTGAACACGGACACTTCTCTACTTCCAGGAGTTCAAATGTTAGTCCAGCTCAGTTTGTTGTGTTGGGTTTATTATTATTGGATAAGAATCTTAATTTAAAAAAATGTTCAGAACTGATCAATTGTGTCTGTTCCATTTTCCTTCAAGCCTGAGGATTTCTTTTAGCATGGATTGTAGAAAGACAAGTTCAGAATTCAGAAAACAAACATCGCTGAATTCAGTCAGGGGTGGAGCCACTATTGACAGATGAACCTGGATGAGAGAAATCTGAGTCGATAACAGAAATCTGAGACCTCAGGTGGGTCAAGAACCCACAAAAAGAACCAAAGATAAAGTGATGGTTGTCCTAGTGTCTGCTCCTGAGCCACTTTGGTGTGAAATATTAAAAATACTCTGGTTCTGTATGAGTGTGATGTAGAGGTGGGTAATTAAAATGATTAAAATAAATTATCAATGATTAAAATTATGCTAATGATGATAAAGGTTAGCTTTCAGATATGATGAGAGCCTGTGTGTGTGTGTGTGTGTGTGTGTGTGTGTGTGTGTGTGTGTGTGTGTGTGTGTGTGTGTGTGTGTGTGTGTGTGTGTGTGTGTGTGTGTGTGACGTGGTGAGAGAGGAAGAGGTTGACAGAGACAGAAGGAGAGAAGTCTTCCTCCTCTCACCACATTTAACACAAAGCAGAGTTTACAGTATCTGTCCAAAACATGTCTAGAATTTCAGAGAACAACTTTTCAGTAAGTTTGTTGACGCATGATTGACCAGACCAATGAGAAAATATGTTTAGATAGATCGAACAATGAAGTCAGAAACAGGAAGTGAGCTAGCGTTAGCCTTGACTTTAGCTAGCTTCCACATGAAAACACATCAGCAGAAGGAAGACGTGAGTTATGGAAGGATTTTATAGCTGAGTGAGCAGAACGAGATGTAAAAATGAATAATAAATGATTAAAGCAACGCCACTAATGAATAATAAACCCGTTACCCAGTGATTATGCTTAAAGCTACACAGCTTTACAGAATACTGGACTTCTTGTGAAAAAACTAAAATCAACAAAACAACAGAAGAAACTTCAGCGTGCTGAACATCATCATCATTATCATCAAAGAGTCAAAATGGACACCATTATATATTCAAAACTATAGTTTTAAAAGTGTAAAAGAAACGGATATAATGAGATTTTAAGGTTAATCTGTGAAGCGATTTTATTTCACAAAAGTAAAAAGTTTTTTTTCCCATGTGAAACATCCATGTGAGTTACTTTACGAAAACAATGGGTTAGTTAATGATCTATACACACAGATATAAGAATCCTAAATGATTAAATGTTTTGTTGAAGTGACACACTCTATTTGCTGTATTTCTGTTTAAATGTGTTCACATTCAATACATTTAGGATATTTTTCATCTGACCTGCTGACGTTTATTTAATCCACTGTATAATTAGCAACATTTAGATGAAGAAAAAAGTTAAAAAGCATAAAACACAGAATTCAGAGAATAAAACTAAAACAAAGCAGACTTTTTGTTTCTCTTGTGGTTAAAGTGGATCAGTACTTTATATGAAAATGGATTCCAGTGTAGAAACTGGTGCCTTTATTATATAACTATTTAATAAAGAAAATAATGATACTGATATATTTTCCCTCCTGTATGACCCACAGCTGAACTCCTCTTTATGACACAGTTGCTTGTACTCATCCTATACAGTATTATTTTCTTTGACTGTAACACGACTTCCTGTTGTCGACCTATATTTGTCCAACAGCCTTTCAATCAGAAGAGTTTGGGGAAATCCTGGTCAGATGTCAGTCAGCCTGTTGTCAAATGACAGTCTGCTTTCGGAGACAAAAGTTCAAGCTCGTGACTCGACTGGAGACCGTAGACCGGAGCTGACAGCTGCTGTCAGACCCCGTCTTATCTGCTCTCTGTCTGAGCACTTTGTGGAATATTGAAGCTGGTTGTTGAAAAGCATTGATCGTATTGAGGAACCGGGTTCCTGCAGCGTCAGACACAGAAAGGAGGCCAAAGGTTTCAGATTTGAATCTGGAGAAAGGTTCTTGCGTGCCTCAACGTTGTCTGGTGCTGCAGACTTTGCTCGTCTGTGTTTCTGTGGAGCAGTCTGAGGACAAATTGATTATTCAGTTCCAAAGCCCCGGCAGCCAGTTGTCTCCCTCTCTGCTTTGATTCGCTGAAATGTCATCCTGACTGATGCCAGCAGCGATAATTCCCCCACTGGCACAGTAAACACTAAATATTTACTGAGTCTCAATAGTCGCTTGCTAAACGTGGTATGCCTATATCACGGAGGTCTGCAGACTCACCCAGGAACACGCTGCAGCTCACAGAGCTGGAGACAACAGACATTTAGCTGCTTCGTGCTTCCACAGCTGGAACAACATATAGAGGATGTTTGCTTTCATTTTGCAGCTGGTGACACTTTTTGATTTTTATGCTGATTAATGCTATTTTAGTCTGTAATTTAAAACAAAGTTAAAGAATAACGTTGAGGCTAAAATGAATTCAGTGGTTATTATAAAGTCCAGGTCCTCCTGTAGTTTCCCTGTTGTGCCAGCAGATGGGGAAATGAAGCATCTTTAAGGGATGAAGCAGCAGCAGCAGAGCGAGACGAGACCTGAGTCTCTGCTGCTGCTGCACAAACATTTATGTTGTTCTCCTCATGTTTTAACCTTTTTGTATTGATTTTTTTAAATGTTTATTTCATCATAAATTAGCATTTTAGATAATAATGTTTGTAATAAAGAGAAAACACAAGAAAATGAGGAGTTATTTTATTTGATGGCAAAAATAAATGATTAAACATCCTGGTAAATTAATGCATTTTAAACATTTAAGTTCAGTTTCATTAAAATATTCCTGAACTTTTAAACGGTAAAGGACGAGCTTGCATTTATTGTTTCTGGAAATGTAATTTCAATGTATTTAATAATGAACAATTCTTTTATGTAACCTTTAAATTCTGACTAATAATTTTTAACAGTATTTAAGAAGTTTTTTAAATTTATCATCTTATTTTAAAACTGCACTGACCATATTTCAGTAACAATGAGCTGAATTAGGACTCACTTGACAAACGTCTCAGCTTTTCCTTAATGCTCCTTTTGAAACAGAAGATTGGATCTAAAGTTATAAATGGAATCAATGTGGAATCAAATTTTGCTCTTTTGAATTAATCTCAGCAAACAAAATAATTTCACCTTTTTCTGTGACATATTACTGGTATATTTCATATGTTCATGAGTAAGTTCTTACGTGTGTTTATTTTAAAACCTCGTCCTGTCTTTTCTGTACTGTTGAAGTTTGTAAAGTTTTCGGGTCCTGGTTCTGATCAGGAGCTGCGGCCTGTCGAAGATAAACGCTGATTTCATCAGTAATGGGGGGTGGGGGGGGTGGGGGTGCTCATGTTACTTCAGTGTTTTAGAATTGCATCTGCAGGAGAAATGGCTCACACACACACACACACACACACACACACACACACACACACACACACACACACACACACACACACACACACACACACTCATTCTCCCTGAAAGAGTTTCTTCGGAAATGATTTCTTTCCCTGCGTGCCGTCCCCCTCGCATCCCCCCAACCCCTCCCTCCCTCCCGAGCCAGCCTCCCCCTCCTCCCCCTCTCTGTTACGCAGTGTAAACACAGTGTTCCAGAGGAATGTTGGACTCCCTGACCTCCACTGCAGTTCACTGGGTTCAGCCTGGCCGTGCTGTGCTCCGGCATCATCATCATCATCATCAGCAGCAGCAGCAGACCCCCTCCTCCTTCCCTTGCCTCCTCCCCCTCCTCTTTCAGAGACCCTTCCTTTCACTAGCTCCTTCCTTCTTCTCCCTCTCTTCTTGCGGTTCAGTTTTTACAGTTTTTTTCTGTCCTTGTCTCTCGTCACCACCCTCCGACCACAACAACCGCCCTCCCACCACCACCACACACACACACACACACACACAGCGTTTCCTTTCTTTCCCCTTGTTCTCTTCTTGTGTGTATGTGTGTGTATACTTCCACTTTCCCTCCCAGTCGTACTCATCAGTGGATTCTTCCTCTTTATCTGCTTCCTTTTGTCTGAGCAGTTTGATGTTGATGTCACAATCAAACAAACCTGATTCAGAACGAAACCGCCCCATCAACTGTTTCTGTCACCATAGCAGCCAGGTTCACTCAGGTTTTCAGCACACCTTATTGTGTGTGTGTGCAGCACTTCTACACCCCCACCGCTCGAGCCTTTTTGCCCCACTTACACCACCCCCAGCTCCTCCGCTGTTCCTAGAAACAGGATACCAGGAGTGGCGGGCTTTGAGCCATGAGGTGTCTGAGGGATCAGAAAGTGAAGGGTTACCAGTGCGTTTGTGTGCTCGACGGTTCTGTTACACAGGTGACAAGACGGCCCAGAGGTGGTGCTCGCAGTTCCCCTGACGGAGGTTTGTTTAAGGTTCACAGGGTTTACTTGACGCAGAGAGAGCAGATTATAAATACATGCAGGCGGTCGTCACAGGTTGTGCTGAATACGAACGTCTGGGGCACTCAGGGTCTGTTTGTTTGTGAGGTTCTGCTGCAGGGGCTGCAGGATCAGCTGGCTGATCGTCTGTCTGCCTGTCTGTCAGGCTGCCAGAGAACCCACCAGCAGGGTCAGCAGTCAGACAGCACAGAGCTGGAATATAGATAGATCAGAGGAGTGTGTGTGTGTGTGTGTGTGTGTGTGTGTGTGTGTGTGTGTGTGTGTGTGTGTGTGTGTGTGTGTGTGTGTGTGTGTGTGTGTGTGTGTGTGTGTGTGTGTGTGTGTGTCTGGCTTTTTTATCTGTGGTATCCAAATCCACAAACACTGGTTTTAGTGCAAACTGCACAATTTTTACTATCAGATGGAGAGTTTAACAACTTCAAACACACACACACGCATGCACGCACGCACGCACGCACACACACACACACACACACACAGAAGGAAATGGTAACAAACAAAATCTTGTTTAGATAAATATTGACAGAACTGTCCTGCCAGTTGTTGCTGTTGGGTTCAAACCTCATATTTCCCAAAATGCAATGTTTTAGGAAATGAAGATAAATGTGTTTTCTTGTTTTTGACAAATAACAAAGCCCAGATCAACACAAGTCACACAGTCTTCTGGAAACTTTCCTTTGAAAAGTCATCCATAAAATCAGTGATGATGTGGAGGAAGATCAGTTGAGCTGATTTATATAAAAATGAAAGTGATGAAAAATGGAGGTACACACAGAGAAAACAGACTTTAAACCTAATTTCATGAAACTTTGACAAACATCAAAATCCTATAAGGTTCAACAAAAGAGAATGTAATATTATCTGAAGGCGTCAGGTCTCTTATTATTGGGCAGAAGTCAGTTTGTGTGCAGAAGGCAGACTGTTTGGATTTTCTATTTAGTTTTATTTATTGGCTGAACAAAATGCAGCTGATATCAAATAAAAAGCTGTGGAATGTCCTTCAACAAGTTTCAAGAGCTTTTCCTGAGGACTACTTAAAGAAAGGTTGCCTGAGAGACTTCAGGGTGTGGAAGCAAAAAAGCTTTTCATACCAAATATTGGCTTTCAAGCTTCTGAAACAAGTACAAGCTGTTTTTGCCTTATAATTTATCACCAAACGTCAACAAATGGCTGCTCTGATGTCCTTTCTGGTGAAAAATAAGAAAATGTTGAGTAGCTAAAGACTCACAGAGTTCTGCACAAACTGAAGAGAGGAATCAAGGAGCTTGAACACTTTAAGTCAGAGCCGATGAGAAGTCTGCTCTATTTATTGTTTACAGCACCGCTTTTGTATTAAAAACCCAAATAGAGCAAAACAGGAAGCAGAGATGATGTCAGCTTTGGTCCTTCTGTGCAAAACCTGCACAGCGTTATAGGTTTGAATATGACCTGAAGCCAGATCAGCTCAGCAGGACTGTGGTGTGATGGGTAACCGGGTCAGTGACCTTTTGACCTGGTTAGCACCACTAGACGGCCTAAAGGGAAACATGTATGGCCACCTGGGCTGGATGAAGACTAACTTTCAATCTTTTACCGAATTTCTCTTGTAGTTTTCTTCAATATTATTAAAGTAAGACAACGACTGCAGTCTTCATTATAAATATTGATCCACAGAAATTAAAATAGATCTGAATTCATTGCATCGAGCCAGTAGATCTCTTCCTTCCTCTTTCTCCTCATGGTCTCGTTTTGAGAGATTTGCTGATGTTTGCTGAGATTCTGAGAGCCCTTACAGTCAGGTCGGTTCCTTCTCTCTCAGGTGAGGATTCTCACCTGCTCGCTCTCACAGGGACTGGATGCTGCGTGAGGATTGGTCACTCAGGTGCTGCAGCTGTGCCTCACAAATGAAGAGAACCATTTTGTCGAAGGGGTTTTGGTCACTTTGTTCGTTCTGCTGACAGGAACGAGGAACTTGGCTGACCTCTGCTGGGCTCAGACGGGTGGTGACTTGTTAATGATGCACATGTATCATCTTACGTTGATTATCACTATTTTTAATCATAGCTTCAGAGAACATTAGAGCCAGTGTCTGCTGTGCTCCAACACAGAACGTCAGCTTGGTAGCTGCACCTGTCAGGGGGTTAATGTGTAAAAAGTTGCAACATTTTTAAATATTCTCGTACTGTAAATCCGTCTTAACTTGTGGAATATTTTGACTCCCAGAATTCATGAAGCAGTCAACTCTCTTGGCAAAAGGGGCAGGAGGATAATAAAAACACATTTTTTGATTAAGATTTTGTCTGTGGAAGCCCACATCCATCCACACGCCACCGTAAGAAAAAAAAAAGTAGAATCTGATCCAAGAGACTTGTCTGAGAAATGAGTAGAATGACAGAGAGAGCGAAGGAGAGAGAGAGAGAGAGAGAGAGAGAGAGAGAGGGAAGCAGATGGCTGGAAATGTAGCCTGCTAAATTATTCATCCAGGCTGGAGTCTGGAGATAGATAGATGGATAGGAGCTGGCATGGACACTTTTATTAGGATTCTGAGAGCTGCGAGGAGAATGCTTCTAAACTCTGTAATTGCCTTTTGAGACTGAGAAAAGTGATTGCATTGCTGCAGCTATTTGCTGGAGGGATTAAGTATTCCCCTAAACTGCAAAACAAGCAGCAATGTGTAGAATAAGAAAAGGCCTGTGATACCTCTAGCTCATATTAGCAGCAGAATTTGATTTCAATACGTTTTTACTTTAAATTGTGATCCACCTGTTCTGTCCATCTTTACGCTTGTGGCCGTTTTATCAGCTGTAGTTTATTTCCAGTGTTTGTGTGTGGAGAGGAGCAGATGTTTCCTCATGGAGCTGATGCTGTCTGGTAAAACCCTGCAGAGCTCAGGGTTCTAACTAAACAGGAGGGTTTGTGGTGGCAGAGGTAGGGAACCTCTGAGTGAGTCACATCTCATAACTGTGATATTTGCATTGAGAACTTTTATTTGCCTTTTCGTCACCGTTTGCTTCACCACTCGGTCAACATGTTGAGATATATCCAGGCAGAATTGTGCATCATATACAACTTCCAGACACACATTTGGACACAGATGCGCACACACTCCTGAGCGGAGGGCTCCGGGGAAATAGAGCAGAGAGGAAGCTACGTGTCTTCGCCAAGCAAGGGCTGTCTGGTGTCATGGCAACCGGTGCAGATTACCCCACCCTCCATCAGTCAGAGAGAGGCGAGGAGACACACACGCACAAAAGCAGATGCAGAAATGTACAGGGACGTCCACGGCGGGGTTTTAAACCATCAGGCATTCAGTATGAACAGTAACAGCAGAACGGTCTCACCTCATCAAGAAAGGAGGAGGCTGGTCTTACAGGCAGAGAGGGATGTGTGTGTGTGGATGGACATGTGAGGAGGGGACAGAAACGTCCACAATAGGGGGACAAGCTGATGAGGTATTCCTACAGCAGCTTTACTGCAGGGAGAAAAACCTGTAAGGTGTTTCCTGCTGCCAGAGTTCCTGGTAATGAGAATTTAGTCTGAGGTATTATTATCTGTGTGTGTGCTGCAGTCTGAGAGCTGAGGAGGGATGCTGGGCTGGATGCAGAGCAGAGGAAGTGATGCATGGCCTAGCTGACAGCTACAGAGGGGAGGAAGAGGAGAGCAGCTCACGTTGAGCCTGGTTGGGCTATTTTTTTGGATAAGATGGGTGTGGAAGAGTTAAATTACTCCAACTGAAGAGAAAAAAAGGAAAGTAGCCGAGGTTGTTTGAGGACATTGCCTCCTAAATTGACTGCGGCACAGCCATGGTCCACAGTTACGTCACAGCTGAGCTCACACTCAGGATGAACCTCCACCCCTCCCACCTCCTTTCTGTCTCTGCCAAGCCTAAAATGCTTCAGACTCCTTATGACTGTTTGGCAATTAAGCAGAGCGCACTGATCATGTACACTGGGCTGTAAGGTGAAACACCGTGATGCGAGTGAAGGTCTGAACTGTTCCTTGTGTTGTTGTAAGGCAGCAGTAGTCTGTTTTCAAGGTTCTACGACTCTACAAACAGCTCCAGAGGCAGCGTCCTCTACAGGTCTGTCGGTCAGAAAGAGTTAGCGTCACAGCCTCGACCGTCATGCCCTGAATCAGCAGGCACCGTGGTTAAAGTGCTACGCCCATCCAAACAGACGTACAGTACCAGTTGGATTCCAGCAGGTCGGTGACTCTGAATGGGAGTGTTAGGACAACATTTCTAACAGGGTTTACTGACTAAACGCAGCTCCAGCAGCTTCTGGCACACACTTACTGCGGAGCGGCCCAACAGATGCTCAGTCTGAAGCCGTGAAGCTCTGCGGGAGCAACATGGTGTGAAGGGTCCTGATGAAGGAACCTCCTCTCACATGTGAAGCCACATCTCCTCTACCCTTGTTCACACTTAGAGAAATTGGGAATTGTGAATAGTTGAGACATGGATAGAATAATAGACTTTATTTAGAATAATAGCCTTTAATAGAACGAATAGAAACACAGGCTGAACAATAGCACTGCACAGGGTGGCAGCTTGTTCCAGTAGCTCTGTTTTGTTACAAGTAGCATTTGTTTTAGGGTTTTTCTGTCAGTGGGTGATATGAACTCAATCAACATCTGCTTGGCCTTTATTTTAGGAATGCCATGAACAGGATGAAGTTTCTACATGTTATTTTCACTGTAAACTACAGTGACTGTCCTTTCAAAGGGAGCTCTGGTTGGTGTATTTTTTAGAACTTACCTAAAGGTCTGTCGGTCATCTCGTTTTGGACTTCAGGCTCACGTTCTGGTTGCTCCCTGCTGGTGTTTGATTCAATGTTGTGCTTCACAACGTTTCCATGCAGCGCTGGTGAATCCTCATCAATCAGTGGTCGTACTGGGGAGGAGTGGTATGGTCCTGGTGCCCGGTTGAGAGATGTGTTGTTTTTCTAAAAACACACACAAGGCATTTTCAGTTAGCACGTTTTGATCATTTGTTACATTTTATTTGTAACTATTTACTCCTTTATTTGATGTCATCAGGGATAGATTATGTGACACCTAAAGTTTTCTGATAAAATCATTTTAATATATTCATGACTTTATAACACAAATACAGACACAGATGTGTTTTGATGTAATCTAAGATTACTCTGAATTTAAAATATTAGATATTATTAATCTATCATTTATTAAGATCCATTATTGATCTGTTATTAACTCCTTATGGATTAGTGCCACTAATGAGCATCAAACCACTTCTGTCCTTAAAGCAACCAGATGGAGTATTAGTATTAGTACTTTCAGCAAAAATCTGCAATATCCACTCCTACACATGTCTGCTGCCCTCTAGTGGAGGATCTACAGGTGGAAAAAGACAATTTCATTTTTTCATCACTGGTAAATTGTTAATGTTATTATTACATATTTGAAAACTGGTAATTAATAATATCCAATAAATATTGTGTTTTTAGATATTTAAACTGTTTTATTTAATCATTCATCTTTCTGTAATCAGAAGACATCATTTTCTAGTTATTCCCTGTTAAGGGAATCAACTTGTATATTTCTGATTTGGACGGTGTGAGGAAGCTCCATGTCCCTCATGTCCACCCTGCAGTTAGCCTGAGTCTTATTAAACCAGTCTCTGTGTTCTGTACTACTGGGGAACGTGGATCAGCCTTCGATGCGTTGTGTTGCTAACGATGACTCCCACATGAAAACTCACTTGAATTACTTCATTTCACCAATATACACAATTTTGCAAAGTTAGTCAAATCCAAACTGTAAGTAAATTATTTGATATATTGTTTCTATTGCAGTTTAAAAATAAAACCCAAAGAAGCATGATTTTAGCTTAGTATTGTTCATTCAACTTCTAGTCCTGTGGATGTCTTTGCTCTTCCTGCTCTGGCTGTTTGAGTAGTTAATATTTCAGAGGGTCTGCTGTGGAGTTTGGTTAAAACTTTTAGACCATTGAATGCTTTTTTACCTTCCATTTCACCGGTGTTCCCTGTTGTTGTATGTTGTGCTGGGGGTACAACCCAGACCTATAGCATGATTGGTCCAAATCCAGCAGGAGGAGCAATAAGGTTTCATTTTAGTGTAATCGGTATAAAAGAACCAGCCTTGTTTTTGTTTGTTTAAAGAACTTTTAGACAGAACTTTGATGAGAGAATATGGTAAAGTAAAGTCTGGTACTTTTGTTTTTCGATGAACCCTCCTCTCAGTGTATTGATGTTCACAACTGCAATGAAACATCATCTGTTGAGATGGTTATTTTTTCTAATTGCTTTAACTGTAACCAGCCACTTCAGGTTAATTTACAGCTGGTAATTAATGTTTTCTTCTTGTCTCCAGGAGCTGCACTGCCCCCTCAGGTGACACCTGGCACTGACCTGTAAGTAACTTTTACTGTTCGTGTCCACATGTCAGAGGTGAAGGACTTGCAGGCTCAGCTGCTGGTTGAGATGTTACTGAGACCTCCACTACTGTAGTGTGCTAATACACCATGCATTAGGAGAGCAGGATAACACATTAAAGACCCAATATGGACATTCTGGACTGGAACTGCTGAAACTGAAATACACTTTACAGATGCTTTCTGGAAGACACACCTAGTAAAGTTTGAGAAAGAAGAAGTCTTCATCTTCACTGTGTCTGTGTCTGTTTAAGTCAACGAAAACTCAAATGCTTGATGCACCAAATTCAGTTCATAAAGGGAAGTTTGGGTCACTTTGAAGTGGAGCTCCATCAGTTATTTATTTACAGAATATGGACTAAACCCACTGATGTCACTCAAAGTGGGCGGAGTCTCTAGAAACAAGAAGTAGTCGTCTGACCGGAGCAATAGTCCGATCAGGAGACACAGCTGCAGAGTGGTGACATATGGCAGCTAATTTTCAGGTATTTAAAACAACTCCTGCTCTACAACGTCACACTGATGTGTTACAACACTGTATTACCTGTTTTTAAACCTCTACAGTTTAGCACGAGAAACTAAACTTTAGTTTATGATGTTGATGTTCAGCATGTATAGTAGCATGTCAGGAAAAAAAGCACAATATAATGTATTAGAAAAACATTTGCAATCAGTCATTTATTTAATTTTCTTACTTTTAAAATAACAAAATAAATAAATAAAATGTGGATGTTGTTCGATTGAAACAAACTAAACAAATGCATCAGTGTGACTTTTTTGAGCAAGAGTTGTTTTAAATACCTAAAAATTAGCTGCAAGTTTGTAAATAACTGGTAGAACGCTACTCTAAAATGACCCAAACATCCCTTTAAATTAGGTAGAAATGATTCAAACTGTTTCCAGAATGAACTTCTTCAGATCTAACTAAAAGTTCTGTAGAATTTAAAGTAGTACTATTTCCCCTCGGTTACAGGTACATCTTAAAAAATGTGAATATTTTGAAAACATTTTTTTTTGTGTCATTTATTTCAGAAAATAATTGTAGATTAAAGGTTAATATTTCAAGCCTTTATTTCTTGTAATTCGATGACTATGGTTTACAGAGAATGAACATCCAAACTTCAGTGCCTCAGAAAATTAGAATATTACAGAAGATCCGTTTTTTAAGATTTCTGAAGAGTCTGTTTATTTCTTTTTATTCAACAATTGGTTGGACCTCCTTTTGCATGAATTCCTGCATCAATACTTCATGGCATGGAGGAGATCAGCCTGTGGCTCTGCTGAGGTGTAATGAAGTCCAGGTAGCTTTGATAGCAGCCTTCAGGTCATCTGCTCTGTTGGGTCTGGTGTGTCTCATCTTCCTCTTGACAACCCATAGATTCTCGATTGGGTTCTGGTCAGTTTTCTGGCCAATCAGAGCTCAGTAACATCATTGTCATTCAAACAACTTTTGGTACCTGGGAAGGTGCTTCTGAATTTGTGTCCGGTTCAGGAGTGCCTTGACATGAGGAGTGCTAAGTTTGTAGCTCATGTATAGGATTCTTCTGTGTGTAGTTGCTCCTGATGATCTGACTCCAGCCTCAGTTTACTCCTCGTGAAGCTCCCCTAAATTCTTGAATTGATTTTGCTTGACAAGCCTCTCAAGGCTGCAGTTATCCCTGTTGCTGCTGCACCTTTCAACTTTCTATGAATATGCTTGGATTTGGCACTCTGTGAACAACCAGCTTCATTAGCAATGGTCTTTTATGGCTTACCCTCCTTGTGGAGGGAGTCACTGGCTGTCTTCTGGACATCTGTCAAGTCAGCAGTCGTCCCCATGACTGTGTAGCTACTGACCCAGACTGAGAGACCATTTAAAGGCTCAGGAAATCTTTACAGGTGTTTTGAACTTTTCTCAATATTCAAATTTTTGGAGACACTCAATGTTGAGTTTTCATTATTTGTAGTCATAATTATCTAAATTACAAGAAATAAAGGCTTGAATTATTTCACTCTAGGTGTGATAGATCTATAGAATATATGAGCTTCACTTTGTGAATGAGTGACAACAAATATCAAACGTTTTCACTATTGAGCTGCACCTACACTGTGCAGGCAGCACTGGCATGTCCATACTCAACTTTTACAGTATGTGGCTTTCTTCATTACATGCAACATTGTCATATGGCCTAAAGCCAAAAAAAGAAAAGAATGTCCTCCAACAGCAGTCCTCCATCGACTCAAGCTCACTAAATTCTACATGTTCAACATATGTGTTCCTGTTTTTAGGCAAACATAACTTCTTTGTAGTTATTTCTTCTGCATAATAATGATAAAAACTGTCTGTCGTGAACATCTTTCATAGGGTGGTAAATCACAACTTGAAGGTGATGACTGCATGAATGTATTTTTGTCTGAGGAGCGTGTGAGTGTAGTTTAACACCACCTGTCCTCTAAAACACCTCCTCAGCTGCAGGTAGGAGCTGTGATGAAAAGTGAGAGCAGAGAGATCCTGAATATCTCTGTTACCTTTGACCTAGGGGTGGGTGATATGGCCCAAAAATAATATCATGAGATGATTATTATAAATCTGATGATATGACAAAGTACAACTTTTTTGTTGTTGTTTTTTTGTTTTGTTTTTCATTTGAGAGCATAAACACTTTGCCTGGAAATATTCTATAAAAGCTAAAATAAAGTATTACACAGGTATCTTTTAGTGCAATAACTTTATTTATACTAAAGTATTCAGTCAAAGTATAAAAATAATAATTTCCTCTCTGTTCTTTGGACTGAAAACGTTTATATAAAACATAATTAGTATGTCAGTGTCCCACATTTGTATAGTGTTTTTCTGAGTCATGGACTACAAAGCTCTTTACATCACAGTCATTCACACACTGATGGCAGGAAGCCACAGAAGAGAGGTGACCAGACACAGACACCACCAGACCCTCTGACCTCCACCAGCAGGCTATCTGTGTGACCCAAGTACACAACGACAGGGTGAAGCAGTGGGAATGGGTCTTGAACCCACAACACTTCCGTTACAAGACAAACTCTCTACCTACAAACTTACTGCTGCCCCAGTAGTAATATAACAGAATCAAATCAGTGTTTGCTTTTCTGTCATGCGGAGTACAACTAGCGAGGGACTCAGTGATGTCATAGTAAACTAGCTTACTTTGTTTTAATTTCATAGCGTTAGCTGCTACTGTTAGCTTTCCTCTCAGGCTTTCAGACAATCCTGGTACAGACTCAGGTGCTGTTGTATAAGGTGTTCCCTCTTTTGATGTTGCAGGCTTCCTGCACTCCATAATGTTCAATACCTCCACGCTGCAGGACCCACATGAGCGTGTTCTGCTCCGTAGTGGGCTGACATAGTTTACATCATGAAATTAGCATATCATGATAGGGCTGGGCGATATGGCCAACATTTCATATCCCGATATAGCTCATTTTATATTCCAATAACGATTAACATAGAACACCTCCTTATGAATGGCCCGACATGCATCATATAAATCAGGTAACATGACTTTAGGAATGTGTTTTCAGCTGGGCATTTCATATCTCTGTTCGAGTGTAACTCACAAAACTCACGTTTCTTATGCTTGGGCGGTATCCACGCTAGTAGTTACCATTCACTTACAGTGTTTTACGCTAAGCTAATGCGAATATCCGCCTGCCGGATCAGGAAAACGGCTGGGCTGTTTACAAATTGTTTTTGCCTACTTATCTAACTATGAGGAATATGGTAATAGGCAAAAAAAATCACTTTCTGGTGGAGTATCCCTTTAACATAGAACCAGAGAGAGTAAGTCAACAATAGAGATCAGGGGCTGAGTGTCACCGTATAGATCTGATACTGATCAATGACATGATCAGATCCTGTGGTCGGATTGGGACATCCTTAGTAAAATGTTTGGTATTCCTGCTGTGCAAAGAAAGGATGGTTGAATTGTTTGGACGAACGAGTCATTTTCTAAAGTGCTTTTTGACATTTTGTCACCATGGAGCAGCTGCCAAAAGACATTACATTAGAAAGACATTAGTAGAGCAGCTCAGTCTCACAGCCAAACGTTTTGTAGCTGTGTTCTCTGGTGCTTAGTTTGAGGGATTTTGCTGACTGGACTAAAGACCGCCTTTAGAGGAGGGAGAAGGAGACGATGGTTGGCATCACACACTAGAACCTAAACCAGCAGGTTGTGAGTCTGATACTTATCCTGCCCTGTGTTTGATAGAGTTCTTTCCCTGTTGCATTCTGTATTATTCCATATTTATGCAATAGACTTATGTTCATATTAAGTATAAGAGAAAATTAGCTGTTTTTTCACTTGACCTTTAGCACATATATTTGAGAATCTTTGCCAGACACAAAACAATATTTACTTTTACTATTTTATTGTTATTTTTACATCAACCAGCTGTGGTCCATGTTTCAGCATCGCTGTTTCTGTTTTTCCCTCCTACAAAAAGACCTGTTTGGATCACTGATAACTGCATCTCAAAGAAATGTCTTAGGGGAACGGGTTTGAACCCTCCTGTGTGTGCATGTCCCTGTGTGATGCAGCTGTTAGAATGGTGGGGTCATGGCCCTATAAATACTGCAGCTGACTGATGGATGCTGCAGCAGCTGTCTATTGTCCCATGATGCACGCGGGCTTAAAGACGAACAGAGACAAAACATGTAGAAACTGTTCTTGTAAAACACGTGGTGACTTGAGCACCAAACAGTTTCCTTCTTTTTCACAAACTTTGTCATCTGATCTAATTCTCTCTGTGTGTTTGAGTAATGATGAGTTGAGTCAGTACTCAGTTAACGAATACTTAATCGTTTATCTTCTACAGCCATGGTTGTCTGAGGTCTAGGTCTATAATTGGTATTTTTTCATGGAAACAGTATTTGTGCCATCATCTGTGTAGAAGATAAGTGAACTGTGATAATCTAGCAATTTTAGTGCTAGAAACACATGGACGTTGTAACCTAAATGACATACATGCTTGTTTAAATTGTGCAATGTCTATAAGTGATTCTTCTCTAGAGCTACCAACAGGCAGAACCAAGTTGCTTGTGTGTTTTACACATTTAGCAAATAAATCTGATTGTGATTATCAGTCAGCGATGCTCATGTAACAGTCTGTAGCTGAGGGACCGTTTATCAGAGCTTTTGCTCTCCTGTCTAAAACACGTGACAGCGGAGAGGGGCAGTGAAACAATGATGTGGATGTGGAGGATCCTACATCGCTCCTTCCCATTCAGCTTTGCAGCAGCTGCACGGACATAAGGAGAGGCATCATTACACTGAACCGTGGTCTGTTAATAGGCGCACAACGTGGGGGGCCTGCTGGCTCTGCACAGCTCTAGGGTGGGGGGTTTGGGAGGGGGGCTGGCTCTGGAGGACAAGACAAGATGTGTAAAAAGACAGGAGGCGTGAGGCAGCGGGGAACAGTGAGCGTGTGGTTAAAGTTTCTAATTATTGGACTGTCACACATTTTAAAATGTATCTAACAAAAACCTTCAACTACACTCATTATTTCAGACTTCTTATATTTCAGTAGTTGTACAATAAAAAGACGATGTTTTACTGGAACTAAATGTAGAGACTTTAATCAAAGGAAAGTTTTTGTCTCATCATGAAGTCGATGTTTGATGGAACACCCAGATGGAAGGTCTCATACAGACTTAGACTGAGTCTGGACGGATGGAGTGGGAGATCAGAGGAAAGTTTGTGAACAATCTGAAGTCTCAGTCAAAGTTACATGAATCCATTTGTTGCAGTGGTCACCTCAAAAGGTTGAGCAACAAATATTAAAAGTTCCATCATTTTAGTCCAGACCAGTTTCATTAAAGCTGCACTCGGTAGATTGGTAAACAAGCTAGGTATCGCTAGCTTAACACGTCTCAGAGCAGAGGGTATGGTCCGTACGCCAGCCTCCTCTGGACATGCGACTGCTCATTGCCACAGTAGCGATAAAGAGTCAAACACCAACTGTAGAAACGTCCCCCAGGTTTTTCTATGTCCAAACGTTTTTAGTTTTCTGCTAGCTGAAAAGGTATTTTCATTTTGGGACTCTGGTATTTTTTCCTAAAATGGAAGCGCTAACAGCCGGCTGTTCTGTCCTTCTCTCATTTGCGGGATGTTCTACCTCAAAATGCGGCCATGCGGATTAATGGAGGATCCAAGCAGTGCGGAAGTGCTGCGCTTCAGCGAGACAGACAGCCGGATTGTACAATCCTATTGTTCGGTCCGAATGATAGGATTGGGACATGATCGGGACAACCACTTTATTGATTTCTTTTGGGGTTTTTTTAATCACCACAATATATTTATAGCTATACTATGTTAGAACGTTGTTAAGAGGCATTAAAAAAAAACGTTAAAAGCTACATTGTTTACCAAATCAAAGAGTGCAGCTTTAATGGCAGGGCAAGCATTTGGTAGGGCATGTTTTAATCCTTAAATCTTATTCAAGCACAGAAAAAAACCCAAACATCTACTAGACTAAAGAAAATCTAAAAAGAAATGGAGGTGTTGTCCAATGATCCATCAAATATAACCCTTATTGCTTAGGACAAGCATCCATCCCCAAAAAACAGTTTTTTTTTTTCTCTTGGTGTTGAATTTAAATAGTTAAAGTTAGTTAAGAGTATCAAGTGTTGTATCTGTAGTTAAGCTGGATCTTTTAAGGGCTTATTAGCAAACAAACAAACAAACAAAATCCCAACACACAACCCCCAAACCATGATTTCACAACGACAAAAGAGCTAACACACCATTTGATTGATTGAAAAAAACAAACAAAATAAAATCTACCCAATTACATTTTTAAATGACACTCTATTACTCTGAGTTCAAACTACAGAATTTATTATTCCCCCCCCCCCCCCCCCCACTCTTTGTTTTGCCTTTGTGAACTTGACCATCTGAAGTAATAAGTCATTATTTATGCTTGAGGAGTCAGGGTGGTATGTGAGGCTCATCAGGATTCATCACAATGTAAATCATTTCCATGGCAACAAACCTCCCTGTGGCATGTGACGGATTGGCACATTTTGGTGAGAAAATCAAAAGCAGTTTTGTCTCTTCTCATAATAAACACAACTGAACAGATCTAGAGGTGCAAAAACACTCAGAGACGAGCGACAGGTATCCTTGAATTGTAGTCAGTTATTCTATCTTTAAATTGTTTATTATTTTTAAATTACCCAGCTGCCTCTGCAGTCACTTCTCCATTTCTTCTCGCCTCGCTCACAGTCCCATTGTGAGAAGCTGAGATTTCTCCTCTGCAGAGGAAAGGTGGAGCGCTGGGCGTGGCCTGCAGACATTTTGGGAAAGAATGTGTTCAGGAAGAAAAATCACATGCACCGCTCACATATGTGTGTGTGTGTGTGTGTGTGTGTGTGTGTGCTGGTCCAGACTGCCTGAAGGTCAAACCGTCCCCACGCTCGGCTTTGTGGAGAGCTGCCAATGCTGACGGCTGCTGATGCTGCTGCACCATGGGTCTGGCACATGCCTCCCCCACTGCAGGGCATTGATTAAGTGGCACAGCCATGCCTCACCTGCTGGAAGCAGCCAATAGCATCACAGCTCCTGCTGCAGCCAGCCAATACCAAAGCAGGGAGAGGTTTGGAGAGGCTGGAGACAAACTGCCAGCCAGCAGACAAGTCGGGGTGTTTTCTTTTTTTTTCTTTTGGCGATGAAAAGACAAATCATTAAAAACACAAGTATCATGGAGGAGGATGGAATGAGTGATAAGATGGAGGTTGGTAAAATGATGGGAAGAGTGGAGGTAATGAAGCAGGTTGAGATGAATGATGGAAGAGTGAGACAGAGGTAGATGTTGAAAGATAAAAAGCATGAAGAAAAAAGGAAGGGGAAAAAGAAAAGCAGCTTTTCAGATAGTGTCAAGGACGAGCAGACTGGAGGAAAATGGGCGCCTATATTCTCCATCACACACACGACGACACGCAAATATTTTGAGCCTTTTCAGGGTGCTTTAATGAAGCTGTCAAGATGAAAAATGAGCTACTCAAATCTAATAAAGCAGGAAACTTAGAAGCAGACTTTTCATGCAGAAGTGGGTGGGGAAGGAGATTCTGCTCGGACTGGTGAGAGCAGAAACATCCGGTTTTAGTGCTTCTGCTGCAGTCCACTAAGAATATAAGAGGGATTCACCAAGTTAGGAAAAGATCTGCTGTCAGACACAAGCTTTCATTTTCTATAACAGATAGCAGATCTATGACGATGAACCAGACTTTTCTATAAGAGACTTTTTTTTCCTGTAGCTCTGAAACTCTTCAGAAGACTTGTAATTTCATGCTCAGCTCTACAGCTGGTGACTTCACAACTCTGGCTGCTAAAACTAGACTCAAAGTAAAATCAATCATTCTAAAGGAAATGTAACAACAAGGAGTCTTTACAGTACAGACGATTACCGTACTATCAATACACTATCTACAAAAGCACTGGCCTGCTTAACTTTATTAAACTGATACAGTGAGCAGACAGGGCTTTATTGATGTTGTTTATAAAAGAAAATGGATGAAGGTAAATATCCGTAATTTAAAACAATTAAACATGAAATACCACGCTGCCAGTCAGATGCACATGATGACCTGTCCAATGAGACAGTATATATTTAGCACCATTACTGGGTATGAAAACATTCATCACATTACCGGAAAGCTACTAGATTTATTTCTATATAGTTGTTTTATAAACAGTACCTTGATTTCAGACAGTTACCATCACTAAGCAGCTTCTTTTCTTTTCTCTTACACACTGATGAACAGTAGGATCCATGAGTTGATTGAAGCTGATCTAACTCACACGTCTGAATACACACACACACACACACACACACACACACACACACACACAGCGTGATCTCTAGTCCTACACACTCAGACAGGGCAGGAAAAATGCACCGCAGATTTTTCACCTGATGAACAGATTCTAATGTCTGCTTGTGTTTTGGATTCTAATCAAGTTTTAGATAACTTTTTTTTTTTTAAATAATCTTTGTGCACAACATGCATGAATCTAATGAATCTTCTGTGTGACCGCTAACTTCTTTACAGCAAATTGAAATGGAAGGTATTTAGAGTGATGCACTTTGTTTTCCAATGTGTCTGTCACACGACGTTCATAATGCTAGGTGCATTGGGTATTTGTGCATCAGACTCAGTTATCAAGCACTATTGATTCAATCTCTATTAAAGTGTTATAAAATGGTCTTAATGCTGGGTGCATCATGTCAGCCCTGCAGACTGTTGTACATTATATGACAGCTACTGAACTTCTTGTAAAAGGTAATGAGATCAACTCCTGCACAGCTTGACTTAGGGATGCATGTTTTCCAATTTTTGTTTAACCGTAAACTCATGCCACCGCCCCCCCCCATACACATACACACCTTTGCCCCCACTATATAAATAACACTAGTGCAACCAAGTAGAACTCTCGTTTCAACGTTCTAAACCAAAGAGTAGCATGTCCACCAGGACCTGTTGGACAGCGAGTCGTCTGGCATCAAATACACAGCGCTGCTTGTGCACTGCATGGATTTCATTGCAATACACTAAATAATTACACTGACATTTGTTTTTGCTAAACAAATGTCTCTTAACGAGTACTAAGCCATTTTAGAGCCATAAATGATGTGTGAAATTGGCCTACCTGTTGAAATGAACGCATTTTAACACCGACAACCTTTTGAGCGGAAGAAAACAAATGACTATAGAACAAGTCCCATCACTACCAAGAAGAAAGGACGTTAGAGGAAATGTATTTGAACCATGTGACGAGCTCACCTCTCCATCTATGGTTTTCAGGTAAACATATTTTGATAACGGCACCCTCATGCCCTCTAGTGGCCATAAATATATTACACACAAGACACGAACTGCACTCAACCGGACAAAAATATTATACTCGGTTACGTCATTAACGGGAGTTAATCGGTTAAAACCAGTTAACTATGTACATCCCAAACTTGACTTATGTTGACAGTGTGTATTGTCATCACTGACTTTAACAAATACTCATTTGTATTTTTGTACATTTTATAAGCTATTGTAGTTTTCACAATCCAGTCTGTGGGTTGGTGAAGGAGTGGAAAAGACTACTACTACTACTACTACTACTACTACTACTACTACTACTACTACTACTTAATAATAATAATACAACTACTAATAATACAGCTAGTAATACAGTATATTTAGCATTTTTACATCATAGTATTTTTTCACATTTCTGACACATTTCTAAAATTTTTAAATAATTGTGATGCTTTTTGGATAATTATGGTGTGAAACATTCACAAGGTTTCCTCCTAATATCAGACAGCGTTAGTCACTGTGTCCTATGTGCTGAGTGAGCCTCACAACACACAACGATGTGACTGATTTAAAAACACAAAAGCAAAGTAATTGACTATTCGTGTTTGTGGATTCTGAGCCTTTCGGAGCAGTACTCCTGTAAACTGTGGAGCTGTACTCCACTAAGACAAGCCAAGTAAACAAACGTTCAGACTAACATCAGGCCCCAACAGCCCTGAACCTGCAGCCTGTCTGCTCTGCTCTGTCTGGTATATATTTTGTGTATACATACTAGATGTGTGTGTGTGTGTGTGTGTGTGTGTGTGTGTACACTACTGTAATAAAACAAAGAATTCTTTTGTGCAAAAGGCCCATGGCTGCAAGTGTCTCCTCCACACACGATGTGAGCTGTATGTATTTTTATGAATGCTCGTGTGTGTGCTGCCCATGTGTGTGTGCCTCCATACACACACTGCATGTTGCATGAGACAGACTAAAGCTCTGCTTCAGTGTATTTGCGTCCCCATGGAGCTCAGCTCCCGCCCCGGGCCAGTCTGACTTTGGGCCTCCTGCTTTTTGTCAGACCCCACTCGCCTTTCTTTCCTCTGGCTTCAGTCTCGTATACTCATCTCCAGACGGCTCCTTACAATTGTTATTTGGGTATTTTTTTAATGTTTGATTGTGATTGTCAATAATGCATGAAAAAGGATGTTAAAAGATACAGACAGCAATTAAGGAAGGCCATATTTAACGAGGGTACGTATTTTATTAGGACTTGATTTAGCTCCTGGCATCATTTTAGCTGGACTGGATCCAGTTTAAACAGAACCACAGTTGTCATTTTGAGTCTGTTATGCTGCAGGCGTTTCAAACAATGTGGCAGTTCTATTCACCTTCTGCAGAAATATCATTTTGATCTGGAAAAGACTTCACTTAAACAGCTGTAATGGGCTCTCATCTGCAAGATCAGCAATTTGAAAAAGGGAGTGATAATTGGTGCAAACACAGAAGAGCTAATAAAGAAAAACTAACATTTACAGAATGCTTGTGATTAGAGAAATCCCTCAGGTAGATCTGAGCTGCCATGGTGGAGGATGTTGTCTGTTAGAGGACCATTTCTTTACCTTACGTCATGTAGATTTTGTGTGCACTATGTTTTTAGCTTTTTGTGTAACAGCTGGGTGCTAACAGCTGAACTCTAGTGGCATCAGCAACAGGCCGACATGTCTGTTAAAAGCATCTTATTAATATTTATCAAAATGCTGCCAGTTGGAGAGGAAAAGTGTAAGATCCACATGCTGAGCAGGATGAACATTCTGTACAGGACTGAGACACAGCCTATGTAATTCCATCGTCTGTGCCGGCCCGTCTCTGCGTCCTGTGTTTGTTTGTGTTGTATCCAGTTCCTAGTGCCATATGCTATCCGCAGCATCGGTATCACAGTCTGCGGCAGGCTTCAGTAGCCTGCTGTTCTCAGGGCTCGCCTCTTTCTGTCCAAACAAAGACCTCATTGACAAACACAGTCAAGTATTACAGTTCACGATGAAAGTTTCAGAGCAGAGACTTGCATATTGTTTTACTGAGCCACTTTCAACGTAGCTATTTATCCCCAGAGCAGTGGCTCTTTGGCCAAAGCCCCGCTAAAAGGAAAACAGTTTAGCTGGTTAGGGTTAGGGCCACGTGGCGTTCCCGCAGCACGCTATAAAAAGTTCCATAACAAAAAAACTGATTGGATTGTGAAGTGCAAAATGTGCAAAATGTTTTTTTTTTTTTTATTTAGGAAAAAAAACACAAAAAATAGTGTTGCATGTAAGAACAACAACACCGTTTAGGTCATTAGCCAGTCTTTGGTTAGGCCTTGGTAAATAAAAGTTGATGAAAAATAGATCATCCCACATTGACACTCCGATGGAGTTCATACAAAGAACAGAAAAGAAACAGGAATGCACAAAAAATAGAACAATAACATATCAGCTAACAGCTTCATGGGCTGGTGCCCATCACATCTGACAGTTTTGTTTTAGGCCGCGTCTCAATACTCGCACTTCCACCCTACGGTCTTCAATGAAGTGCACTTGGAATTATGGGTAATTACCTTCGCTGAAGTGCGCACCCATGCAGACTTTGGCGAAGTGCATAGCAAGGGTGGAAAGGAGGGCGGGGACAAGGTCCGGATTCTACAGCCAGGAGAATCTGGGCACCCGAAGCACTCGCGCACCTCAGCGGGAACACACAACTGAGGGGCGCGAGGGTTCAGCTATCATTTCACCTGAGAGGTAAACATTCTGACATTAGTGACAGCATCAAATAGGGTTGTCACTGTGTGAAAATTTACCATCACGGTTATTGTTATCACACTTTTCGGTATTATCTCTGTATTTTTTTAAAGGGTGTTGAATCTGTTCAACTAGACAACTAAATAAACCCTCTACTGTATATCAGGAAAACATTGTCCTCAGTTTGTGTCCTTCCTGTGAGCTTTTCAGATTTGGGGAGATATCATCAGACAGTAATCATTGTTAAATTCATAATCAATCAGAATTGGCGACTGTAGATCAGTTGACCAACACCCTGTTGTACTGCATGGACCACCGTACTTGACAAAAACAACCTCGTTACTATTGTTGCGTCTTGTGTTCCGCCAAAGTGGTATTCTCTCTGTACTGCTCTCGCAGCATGTTTAATAAATGACCTGTTATTTTCTGCTAAGCTGGAGTTCTGGTGTACTTATTTTGACATGCTTCATTAAGCAGCATCAACAGCGACCAACTCTTATCTGCCCGCTGTGAGCCCCGTAGCGTCATTTTAATATGGGGGTGTCCATGACACGGTTTATTTAAGTCCTCACATCATGTAGTTCAGCTAAAATGCTAACGTTACCTTCCCTTGCATTGACTGTAGAGTTGTGGGTGATGGTCATGCAGATGTGTGATGACATTTGACGTGCTGCAGCCTTTCGCAGACGCTTTTTTCCGGCACGTTCTGCAAACAGCTGTCCCTCGGCATTCTTCAAATATCCAAAATATGCCCAGACTTTGTCTTCTTTGAGGGCTGATAGATGCCCTCAGCGCTGTTTTATCCTCTTTCCACCATCATTTTAGCTTCAGCTTCAAGAAAGTTTTACTTGTAAACACTACAAAGTGCACATGTGCGGAAGCTTCAGCAGATGGGACGGTGGCTGAATGGCTCACTGCGCCTACACCGCGAACGCGGTTATCCACCGAGATTTTTTATTTTCTTAACATGACGGTAATTATTATTGTCAACATTTTTACCGGGGTTTACCTCTCCACTGGTAACCGTGACAACCCTAGTATCAAATCTGAGGGGCTCTGAATGAAAAGGAAGTTTGTTCAAATGACGTTTTGTACCTTGCTGAGTTACAGTTTTCTTTTGTGGCTGCTCTTCTTGGAGCTGCTGTGCTGCTGACATTTAAAATCATTTTGCTCACAAGAACTCAAATATAAACATTAATTTTATGGAGAAAAAATGTAAAAAAAAAAAAAAACCTGTTGAAGTTTGCATAGACAGATGAACGTCTGTAAACACAAACCTGCCTGTAAACACACCTCTCACCTAATCTGGAGTAGTGCTGCACGAAAGACAAACAAGTTAGCATCCATACAGTATTTAGCAATAATAGCAATATTTATTTATTGGTGTTTAGCAATAATAGGGTCAAGAGGTGATTCATTTTGGTTGTTTTCTGCAGTGTGTTTGCTAGGCTTGGGAAGTATTAAGGTACTATCGTATACAGCTGGTGTTTTAAAATAGAAACTGTATCAGTTTCAGTACCGTCATGAAAAAAATGCGCAGTCAGAGCTGGACTGTCGGTGAGTCAATTGGGCTGGTCCGGTTGCGCCGCCCGCGATCTGAGCGGCTTGTTTTAATCAGAACTTTCTTGTTGCGGCGCAACTTTGTATGGTGTGTTTGTGCATGCTAAGCTAACCCACAACATAGACATCCAAACCGAACATCAGCTATAAGTTCTCACGGTGGGAGCCGTGACCAAAAATACCCATGCCAAATTATGGTCCCAGTCCAATCCTGGTCACGGTAATACCATACACCACGGGAAAATGTAGAAGAAGTTTAATGATATCAAAATTTGGATACTGCCCAAGCCTAGTGTTTGTATGAAAGTAGGTTTGTGTAATTTATCCAAAACCTCCTCTCCTGATAACACAATTTAATAAAACAGTATGACACAGCTTCTGTCAATTCAGCTGTGTTTTCATGTGAAGAGTGAGCTGAAAGTAAGGCTTTTTGATGGTGTTTGGATGTGATTCTGCTTAATATTAAATGTGTTGATGCTGGAAACCTGCAGCATGTGCGCACACACACACACACACACACACACACACACACACACACACACACACACACACACACACACACACACACGCAGAGGCAGCAGCGGCCAAAATGCTTCTCACCTTGATTGTAAAGTCATTATGAAGTGTGATAAATGGGTGGATCTTATTTTTTTATTTAAACTTTGTTAGATTACATTTATTTATTGACAAATTCCATGCCGTAGCCCCTTATATTGGAAGCTGTCTTAGCTGTTATACAAACAAAGTCTCATTTTCAGATCCTCTCTTTCTGTCCTGCTGGTTCCTGATCCTGCCTGTCCTGTTCATGGTATTATTTTGTAGTTCGTCGTAGCTTATCCTTTATTAAGACATTTTCTCTACTTAAGAAAGATTCTTAAATTAAAAAAAAAACACACACATTGAATCTCTAGAAATGCAACCTTTCAGGAAATGGGGAAAAAAAGATTTATTTCACCAATAAGAAACCCTGAATTATCTGCAAGTTCTTTCTGACATTTTCATTTTAATAAGTCATCCATAAAACCACAGATAGATGTGAAAGATACCCAATAAAACTGATTTATGTAAAAACAAGTGATAAAGATTAGAGATACAACGTTTTAGCCTGACAGCAACGTTATAACAAACCTTCAGTTATGCAGAAGTAAACTTTGAGAAATATTCATTATTATGTGATAAGATCATGTACATGTAAATAAATGTTGTCTCGAAAGAAAACAAAATAATCTAATTTAATTTTATATAAGCAGAACACACAACAGATATGGAACTGTTGATGGAGAGTAAAGTAGAGTATGGATGTTGATGCAGGAAGTGGAATGGCATCAGAGATCCATCTCTGTCTTAACAGTAGAAAGCACTGGTTTATTTAAGTTTGAAGCAAAAATAAACCAAAAGCTTGTTCACCCATCATCCATCCATCCATCCATCCATCCATCCATCCATCCATCCATCCATCCATCCATCCATCCATCCATCCATCCATCCATCCATCCACCCACTGGGCCAGTGGGACCTAAAGGGAGGCATCACGATTCAGTTTGAACCATGTCCGCTTTCCACGAGGAGCAGCAGCAGCTCCACTCTGAGCTCCCCTTTAGAAGAAGGAGCTCCTCACCTTATCTCTAAGGCTGAGTCCTGGTGACTCTACTCTCTGTTGTGATTCAAATCTCACAACCATAAGTGAAGGTTGAATGTAGACAGGTCAGAGAATCCAGAGCATTGTTCTCAGTTCAGCTCCTTCTTCACCACAAAAGGCCATTATTTTTGAGTTTCTCCATTTGGGGCAAAGCTTCACCCCAATCCAGAGAAAACAATACAGTTTTTCCAGCCATTACATCAGATTTGGTGGAGCTGATTAGGGGTGGAAATCGAGAACCGGTTCTGACTTAGAACCGGTTCCAACCTACCAATTCCATCAGAATTGTTCACCTCCAACTTTTTCAATTCTTCTTATTGATTCTCTTGTTTTCGGTTTTTCCAAAATTTGCTGGTCAGTAATCTTTCACCCATGGAGAAATTAGACTTATGCACCTCTCACTAGTCCGACAATGCCACGGTTTCTGTCAACAAGTGCAGTGGAAGGGCATGACGAGGTGAGGTCCCGCAGCAGCATCTACAGATGAGCTCTCAACAAATGCCGAGTCCCCCACTCCGCTTTTTAACAAATCTCACTCTGCAGTCTTTGAGACGACTTCAGAAGCAGTATCAGGTGACCCGGGTCCGTCCGATTCTCTGGACCTCACCTCGTTCTGCCGCTCTGATGCTCGCTTCTATGGCAAGCACTTTTAACATTTAATCAACAATCGGACCTCTCTGTAATTCCTATTTTATACAGCAATAACTTATTTTATCCTAGTAAGAAAAAAAGTTCTAAACACACACTCAAATCACACCATGGTTGCTTGTGGTGCAGAAGACTGTGTAGAACTTTTTTTGCACTTAATGACTACTCCAGAATTGATAAAGGAATTGTTAAGGAATTGGATTGATAAGCAGAATCGATAATGGCATTGATATTGATAAAAACTACTCACCTCTAGAGCAGATGTTCATCCCAGCCAAACACCTCCCCAGTGTGCGCTGAAGGTCATGGCTTACAGCCGCCATCAGAACCACATCATCTACAAAAGGGACGAATAAAACCCTGAGGTTCCCAAACCAGGGACCCTCCTCCCCATGATTACACCTTGAGATCCTGCAATGAACACAAGTAGGATCAGGGATCAGAGGCAGCACTGGTGGAGTCCCACCTCAGAGGGAGTGAGTTCAACTTTGCCCCAGGAATGGGGATGCAGTCTTGCTTTGGTTCTAGAGGAACCAGATAGCCCTTAAAAAAAAACACCCTTTAAAGTCTGATGTTTGATCATTTAATGTGTCGTTTTACAGGGAAGGCGGCGTGTAGCTCAGTTGGTAGAGTGGCCGTCTGGCAAATAGAAGGTCACCGGTTTGATACCAGCTCCAGCTGAGTTACCTTGTTGTTGTGTTCTTGGGCAAGACACTTCACCCACCTTGCCTACTGGTGGCGTGTTCAGAAACTGTGGGGCTTAGTAAAAATGTAAAACTCTAATATGAAACCAGACATGAAGGTTTGGACCAGACCCACTCAGGTCTCAAGTCAGATCACAATAAACCAGTAGTCTGAGAGCAAGAACATATAAGTTCTATGTTAGGCGATAATAAATATTATTAAAAGGTTTTGAATTAATTTTATTTGACAGTCAAAAATTGATTACATCTTGATATTTTTATATTGATCACACTAAACAGGCAGGTATTAGGATCTTTCAGACCTTGACTTCAAGATTCTCTATGGAACTGGACCCCGTTGAACCCTCCTGCTAGAGGATCAGGGAGATGGGAAAATATCACATTGAAGGGACTGGGTTGAAGTGGAGAGGAGCTTCGTGGTAATATCAGGTCACCTAATACCTGAGGAGTCCAAAGAGACCAAAAAGGACATCTATTTATTTAAAAACAACCATTTCTCAGTTCTCCCTGTCAGGTTTTATATGTGTAAAGACTGAAGGCACATCAGGGAAAAAAATCTGCACTATTTAAAGCCTGGCTGAATAGTCTGGGGCAACTTTATTTATACACCTACTAACCTAAGCAAAGTTTTTTTTATTGACTGCATATGTGTTTGTTTATTTACTATAAATTGATAAAGAAAAAAACACAGTGACACATGCTCCAGACACGTGTTTGTGAAGTGAGGTTTTGTGACAGTAAGCTGATATTTTTGTGTTACAGGAGACCAGATGGATCAAATCATGTAAACATTTACAAGGTTCTCACATAAGAAACGCGTCTAAAGCCTGTTTGACTTATGGAACAGTTTAATTGCTGTCACGACTCTTCCTGTCATCTGCGTTCCACATGCTGAACGAGAACATTTCTATCATGGGTTTCACTGTGTGGTCTAGATCCTAGACTTACAGCACTGTGACATTTCATTAGCATTGTCACAATACTTAAAGCTACTGATGAAATAAATCTGATCTCATGTCTGCTCTCATAGAGTGTCCTTTAACTGTCATAACATTTCTTCACTTCTGTTTTTTAAACTTTTCTTTTTATTTATGAACAATCACTAAGGTTAGAGATGGAACAGAAAAATACTAGGGTTAGGGTTTGTTCACTCACATGGGCAACATACTGTATGAAAGCATCACCAGCACATTTTACACCAGCTTCATTTTTACACTTAAAGCCCACAAGTTACTTTTTTGACTGTGTTGATGTTCCAGCTGCAGTCTAGTAGAATTGTAGTGGTGAAAAGCCATTTCATCATCTCTCTTAATAGAGCCACAAAATCAACTTAACCCTACAAATTAGGAGTTCATGTCCAAATGTTAATTTTTTTTTTGTTCTTAATTTACAAGTTTTATTAAAAAAAAAAAAAAATCTATATAATTCTATACTAGAAAAAGACACTTTCTGAGTCATAAATATACAGTTTATCAGTTTTTCCTACCTAAATAGAACATGAGTAAAAAAAAGTTGCCCAATTAGCAATAAATGAGCATTGTGTTGCATCTTATTGCATAGAAAACATTGACAAACAAGTTATTTATGATTTAAATAAAACAATAAAATGCTTAAAGTGTCCATTTTTAAACTATGTTTTTATTTCTGTTTTTAAGTCCCTTAAAGAAAATGTTATTAATATGATTTGGTGTCTAAAAATGTAATAAAGTCCAATTAATCTGCAGCATTACCATTTGCGTTGACAGCATTTCCTTGTGAAGTTTGGCGTTAAATTGCTCAGTAATTTAGAAAGTTGCATAACTAAATTAGAGGGAAAACCAACAAACTATTAGTTGAATTTGAAATGTATTTTTATGAAATAAAGAGATGTGTTTTTGGTTAATTCTGGTGTTAAATGATGAGAGCATCCCTGTAGTATTGAACTACTGTAGAGACTGCTGCAAAGCACTGGACAGTAAAACTGTTGAAACTATTTTTCCTGTTGTCAACTTAAATATGAACATTACTCAGGTTCATGTTTGGTCAACGTTACAAGGAGACACATTAAATATATGGAAGAGCCACACGTGGCCCTAGAGCCGCAGGTTGCAGACCCTTGGACTAGTGAGTAACTCTTCTAAGCGTTGGACTGATAATCATGTAATTTAATTAAGAAAAAAGTAATTAAACATAATTTTTGCTTAAGATTCATCATCTAAAGCTTATATTAAATTAAAATGACTGAATGTAAAAATGCCAGAATAAATTCTGGCTGATTAAAATTATAGTTGTTCTATGGACTTACTTTCGAAATAATGTTATCATATTTAATGAAATGTTATTTGAGGATCTGTCTTTTTTAAATGTTGCTCTATCTGGGATTGCTGCAATCTTTTTAAACAGTTTTAGTCAGATTCTCCTATCTGAGTAATCATTAAATAAAGAATAAATGAACGAGTTGTGATTTAATAGACCGCTAAACCAAAATCTTCCTGTCTTGGTTACCATGGCAATCTAGCAGTGTTCAATGAGAACCTCACTTTGTTGTACAACCCTCCAGTCTCAGTGTCAGTGGTAGGCTTTGTTGTGTTCATATATTTTTGGGCTGTGAACACAACAGAATATATTATTCTACATACTAATGGAAGAATATGAACTATATTATATGAAAATGATCAAATAGCCATTTTTATAGAAATACCTGGACTGTCTTGTGTGGATGAAATGACATCATGTTTCTTTAAAATTAGTGTGACATATTGTCATAATTGCACTACCTTAGACATTTTTAAATTGCAAGATCGATAGAATCCTATAAATAATTATATAATTAGTAAATCACATAGAATCCATCCAGAGAGGGTTAAAGATGGTGTTGCAGCAGCCAGTCAGAGCCCTTGCACACAGCACCATCAGTAGAGTGAGATAGAGTGATGAGATGAATCAGTGACCCTGCTTCCTGAACCTTTGAGTGAGAGCTGAACTTCTAAGTGTCTGAGTCACAAATGACATTCTGCATCAGTAGGTAGAATGCTAAGCTAATAAGGTTAAATGATCAGGACAGAGGCAAACAGAATTAGCAGTTAAGCTGAGCAGTGGATGACAGTGGTATTGGCCACTGTACTGACGTTTTCTCTGAGTGATGGGACAAATATTAGGACTTATAGGAATTATAAGACTTTATTATCTTATCAACACAGGTATGCACAACACATCATTTTTTCAATGAGGTACTCAAGGGCGTACCAGGCATTGTTTGATACTCACGCCATCCATGTGAGGTCAGCTCAAGCAGCAGCTTGTCGGTGTGTAATCACAGGCTGCACGATCAATACTGATACAGACAGGAGACATAGCAGTGCACTAAGGAGTGTAGAGGCAGAAGGAACTGGTACACACACATTACTTTTGGTGCTTATGTGCACCCCTGTGCATATACCTAGAGCATATATGACCCATCCCTAGGGTTTCCTAGGGATGGCCTCATTAGGGGGTCTGACACTGGGGCTGAATCTCCTGCCTGGTTGGTGTTTTGGTTACCTCGGGGTGTCCTTCTGGTGGCAGTGTCTGGCGGGATCTGTGGCGGTGGCTGCAGGTAGCTGCTGGGTCGCTCCCGGGCAGGTCTGGGGAGCTGGGGGCTCTAGTTCTGGGGCGGGCAGAGCCTGGGCTGGGCTTGGGTTCTGGGTGGTATGTTGCAGTTGGTGGGGCTGGTGTTTGCCCTGGTTCTGGCTCGGGGGTCTTCGGTGCGCTGGTGGACCTTCCTTGCCTTGTCTAGGTACCAGATCTGCTCAGGGTGCAAATCTGGTACCTAGACCGGACCGCGGTGTGAGTCACTCCCCACTAATGACATCCTCCCTGCAGCGCAGTGGGAGGTGAGAAGCACAGGACAGCTCAGCTCACTTGCAGCTTCTCAGCAGATGAAAACGGCACTGTGGGCTTCATACTGCAATAAAACACATGGTGTCTTGGCCAGATTTTTCAGACACAATCAATACATCAATTAAAAATTTTTATTCTTCCGTTCTAACAGCCCGGTACCAAATGAGAAAAGTGTGAAAATGTTAATGCCTGTTTGAGAAAAGTGTATAAAGTATGTAGTGAGTGGTTTTACAGCCTTAAAACAACTATAATAGGTAATTGTAAAAAATAAAGCTGCGCTAGTTGTTTCCAATGTAAAAAAAAAAGTAAAGCTTCACAGCTAAATGCTGCATTTGGTCTGGCGATATCTCAGTGTTCTGGTTAGCCAGGACACTGTGAGGTGATGTATTTAACTGGTTCCGTTTATAATCTCATCCTTCATAAAGACTTGATTGGCATTGCTGCTATTTTTGACAATCTTTTCATTGAAGGCCCTTGGCAGCTATGATGAATGTCCAGAAACTAACCTGTAATCGCTGAATGCACTGTACTTGTGTAGAAAGAAAAAGGCACAGCTTCCCACTGCCGTCCTAGAAAATCTCCGAGCTGCTTTGTGAATTCTGTTTGAAGCCTCGGTTTGACAGCTTCATTTGTGAAGTGTCTCAATTAGGCTGAATATTTCTGCCGACATATCTCTACTCCCAGACTGTCTCACTAGAACATGAAAGCCCGGGCTTAAGGAAGTCATCACACACCTCGGCAGAGAAAGACCGACACACATGCACTCACACTCACAGATGCAAACACTAAAAATAGAGGCAGCTATCCTACTAACGCTGGTTAATGCTTCTCAGCCCAGACAGTTGGATTTGCATATCTTTAATGTGCTTTTTCTTCTTTCTTCTTCCCCTCTCTGCATTTTTCTTTCTCGATCTTTCTGTTTTGTGTGAAACTGTCTAGTTTCTCAGAATTCTCAGGAGGGCTTGCAGCGCATACTGGGAGGGAGCTTTTTGTATTAGAAAAGCAAGGGGGAAAAAGCATGCTAAAAAGATTTGAACAATTGTGGTAATTAGAGATTTTGGATGGGCGAGACAACCCCACCTCCACCCACTCCACCTTCCTCTCTCACTTTCTGTATTTCTCAGGTCTTTCAGGACACTGTAATGGTCTCCATCTGGTCTGTGAGGGGGGGGGGGGGGGG